>OX031009.1:71467574-71680200 GCA_943735925.1 Pollenia amentaria
ATGTATATGTATATGTATATGTATATGTATATGTATATGTATATGTATATGTATATGTATATGTATATGTATATGTATATGTATATGTATATGTATATGTATATGTATATGTATATGTATATGTATATGTATATGTATATGTATATGTATATGTATATGTATATGTATATGTATATGTATATGTATATGTATATGTATATGTATATGTATATGTATATGTATATGTATATGTATATGTATATGTATATGTATATGTATATGTATATGTATATGTATATGTATATGTATATGTATATGTATATGTATATGTATATGTATATGTATATGTATATGTATATGTATATGTATATGTATATGTATATGTATATGTATATGTATATGTATATGTATATGTATATGTATATGTATATGTATATGTATATGTATATGTATATGTATATGTATATGTATATGTATATGTATATGTATATGTATATGTATATGTATATGTATATGTATATGTATATGTATATGTATATGTATATGTATATGTATATGTATATGTATATGTATATGTATATGTATATGTATATGTATATGTATATGTATATGTATATGTATATGTATATGTATATGTATATGTATATGTATATGTATATGTATATGTATATGTATATGTATATGTATATGTATATGTATATGTATATGTATATGTATATGTATATGTATATGTATATGTATATGTATATGTATATGTATATGTATATGTATATGTATATGTATATGTATATGTATATGTATATGTATATGTATATGTATATGTATATGTATATGTATATGTATATGTATATGTATATGTATATGTATATGTATATGTATATGTATATGTATATGTATATGTATATGTATATGTATATGTATATGTATATGTATATGTATATGTATATGTATATGTATATGTATATGTATATGTATATGTATATGTATATGTATATGTATATGTATATGTATATGTATATGTATATGTATATGTATATGTATATGTATATGTATATGTATATGTATATGTATATGTATATGTATATGTATATGTATATGTATATGTATATGTATATGTATATGTATATGTATATGTATATGTATATGTATATGTATATGTATATGTATATGTATATGTATATGTATATGTATATGTATATGTATATGTATATGTATATGTATATGTATATGTATATGTATATGTATATGTATATGTATATGTATATGTATATGTATATGTATATGTATATGTATATGTATATGTATATGTATATGTATATGTATATGTATATGTATATGTATATGTATATGTATATGTATATGTATATGTATATGTATATGTATATGTATATGTATATGTATATGTATATGTATATGTATATGTATATGTATATGTATATGTATATGTATATGTATATGTATATGTATATGTATATGTATATGTATATGTATATGTATATGTATATGTATATGTATATGTATATGTATATGTATATGTATATGTATATGTATATGTATATGTATATGTATATGTATATGTATATGTATATGTATATGTATATGTATATGTATATGTATATGTATATGTATATGTATATGTATATGTATATGTATATGTATATGTATATGTATATGTATATGTATATGTATATGTATATGTATATGTATATGTATATGTATATGTATATGTATATGTATATGTATATGTATATGTATATGTATATGTATATGTATATGTATATGTATATGTATATTTATATGTTAATGTATGTACTACATATTTATATGTATCTATAAGTACATATATTTTTTAAATCCTAATAAACGACGTTTTTTCAGGTTTCTTTTCAGCTTCACAGACATTATGAGTGTTTTTTTCCTTAGCTTGCTTCAGATATTTTCATCCACCTCTGTTTCCTTAATCAATAGAATTTATTTAAAATTTTATATTAATGTTTTATCGGGGACCAATATCTCATGATACTTACCATTTTCTGTGGCATTAGGGTCATAAATCTTATGTTAAATGTGCAGTGTCTAATAATGATAATGCAGTGTTATGCGTTGTAAAATTTCAGTAAGATTTAAGTTCAGTCGAGGCTTAAGTAAGAAGGGGGAATTTATGGATACTTATAAAGTGTACTAAAAGAAAAATGGCACGCTGAATTATCGCATTCTTTCCAGGACTTAGCAGGTATAAAAGCAGAATTTTCTCTGAAACCATCTTTTCATTTTGTAAAAATATTCACAAAGATAGCTTTTGACGGATCGTAAAATCACGAAATTTTTGTAATTAAAAGTAATTTCTTAAAAGTTTATTGAAAGGAGTTCTTTCTGCGTCTAAGTCCTAACAGCGTTTCCATACGAAAAGGATATTTTTTTAAAAGTCTTTGAAATAATTTTTAGGTATCACATTTTAAATTTACTTTTTTTGAAAATAGAGTCTCGCTCCTAGCATAGATTCCCATTGGTGGAGGGGTTAGAATTGGTGCACAGCACAAAAATAAGCAATTGAATCTGTCTGTTGTATCCTGTTGCTAATAGTGGTTGTTCTGTCTACGATTGGAATATATCTGAGGGCTGCGGGAAACCCTCTGGAAGAACCGATTTTGTATAGGAGAAACAATGCAGCAAATTTCCTTGACTAATGGGTTATAAAATAATTCAATAAAAGTGTAGTGAAGTCTTAAAAGAAAATTCTAGGCCGGAAAAAAAACACCAAAACCGGAAAAAAATCAAAAGATTTGAGGGCAAAATGTGACGCTATATTAAAATTACTGAAAAAAAAAGTTTAGTGCCGAAAATAAATTAAAACTTCAAAATAGTCTCAAAACAAAATTTTAGATGTACAAAGTTACACAAAACAACTAAAAAGAACTAAATTATTATAAATTTTTTTTTATCACTGTTTACAAAGTTTAAAAAAAAATAATGTGATTTACGTAGTTAAACCAAATTTGAAGTTAAGTTGTCCATGCAAAAAACCTCCAAGTATGTCGAATTCCATTCCAGAAAAGTAAAGTGTTGCAATGGAAAAGTAAAAGCCTCATCTGGACTTATTTTAATTCCGAGTACAAAAAGAGCCAGTTTAATTATGTTTAAATTCTAACTTTCTTTGATTAAATTTATAAAAAAGAAATGTGTAAAATTTGCTTGTTAAAGTGTTGTTTTTTCTGATTTAATTTAACTTCTGTTTATAATTTCTTTATACGGGCAAATATCAAAATATCAAAATGCTAAAGTCTTGATAGAATGTGCAATTAAAAATAAATAACAAGTGCAAATACGGTAAAAAAAATTACAGAAACAAAATTTGGGGGAAGAAAACTAAAAAAAAATAAAACAATATAAAATCAAAATGTTAAATAGTCAGTAAAAGAGACTTACTCTTAAAACAATAAAAGCCCTAAAATATGCTTCGGTTATCCTAAAAATCAATCAATTGTTTATGTTATTTATATATCAATAATTCCTCAAAACACCCACTTTTAGTCAAGCATGGAGCCGCTGAAAGATCTTTCCGGATTCCCGCACACAAGTAAGTCAAATATCCTTATTTTATATTTTGTTATTGGTATATTATAATTAATTACAGGAAATAATCATATATCCAAGGTCAATGTAAAGTAGAAAAATGTTAATAACATTTAGGGGTTAGCAAAGCAATATGTTAATAACATCACATTGACTTATGCTAGGAACACAACTGGGGCGAACGACGAATTTTTGGCCGCGAATATTCGTCGCCCAAATTAAAAGACGTTTGTGTATATGAAAATGCACACAATCAGGGCGCCGGCGAAAATTCGCCAAACGCGGCGAACTTTAAATAGATTTAATTCTATTTCATACGCCGGCAAACGACGAACAAATCAGTACTAGGTGACCATGTTTGGTTTTAGTTAAAAAGTAGTTTAGTAAATAAAGTTACTTTTTACTTTAATAATTGTTTTTTTATATTGTATAATACATAAAATAAGTATACAAAGTATTTGGCTATAAAAATAGTTTTAAGTTGTGTTTTTGATTATGTTTTGATTTTTAAGCATTATTTTTTTGAATATGGTCACACTATTTATCTCTCTTTGCACAAACAGCAATCAACTCTCTCAATTATAAAAGCTGGGTTTTATTCGTCGTTATTGTGCTTCATACGACGAATTTACTCAGCGAATTTTTACTGAAAAATTCGTCGTGTTGGGCGAAATTCGTCGTTCGTCCCAGTTGTGTTCCTAGCATTAAGCAAAAATTAAAAGGTGCAAAATTCACCAAAATTTTCTGTTAACAAACCAAATCCAAATGTATATGATATTTCTTGTAATTGGTTAAACAATTGAATTGAATAATGATACCAAACGTATAAGGAATTTTTTATTTTATTATCAGAAGCAAATTAAATTTTATTTATCTATAAATAAATAAATATATAAAAGTTTAACGAGCGGGTCTGAGTAAAAACACAAAAAATAATATGATAAAATTCCCCACCGCGAGTGATTATTAAGCATACCCAATCGATTGAAATATCTTGTTGCGGCTATGTTAGCAAAAGGCGGATATGGCCTAGTGAGTAGAGGGCTGTACCGCCGAACTACGCGTTCCGGGTTCGAACCCCAGATGAAGATATATAAATTTTTTATATTTATATCTATAACATTGTTTTGTTTTTTTAATCGAATTTTTTTTTTTTGAAAATTTTTATTTGCACAATCAATTTTCAAAAAAAAAAAAAAAAAAATTAATGTAAATTAAAGAGTTAAATTTCTTTTTTTTTTTTTTTTTTTTTTTGATAATTGCCCATTTTTTTCTATTTATAATGCTAAAAATTTTTAGTAATAATTTAATATTAAATATCTATTTACTGCTAAGTTGAAGTTTGAATTTAATTATATTGATTCGATTTTTTCATTTAATAAATGTTGTCATATATAAAAATGAAATTCTAAAAAAATTGAGTTCTGATTTCTGAACGTACTGCGATAGGGTGAGTTATATTAGGGATCTTGTTGATCAATTTCTTTCCGTGCGTTACACCACATGGTCATGGTTGGGAGAGGTATTAAGCGTTCCAATAACTTCGCTTAACTGTCAAGCTTTGCTCTTCATTATCTAAGCAAAATTTGCTCACTTCTGTCCTGTTTCCTTCTGTTCTTTTTATTTGTTCTACTGACGCATGCAAATTAAAATAAGGTTAGGTGTAGCTGTTTTAAAATTGAGTTTAGCACAAAAAAAAGGACCTACACCGATGGCCGACGAGACAGGAGCCGGAAAAATTATTGCATGCATGCTAAACTTTTAAAAACTTGCAACATTGCGTTTAAGAATAAAAGTTATTCGCTACAAGCCCTGCGAACAGCTTCGGCCTCGAAAGTTCCATCTTTTGATAGAATAAATTTACAAAATCGTTTTGCAATTCTGGAGGATGAATCTTCTGAAGCACCTAACGTCATAAAAACGTCAAAGCCACTCCCGATATATCTTAGAGAGCAAAACTCAAGTGAGCTAATAAAAAGTTTAATCTCGGTGATAGGTGAAAATTCGTTTTATGTAGCTGCAATCAAGCGTGGTAATATAAACGAAACAAAAATACAGGTTAATCACGAGAATGATTTTCGTAAAATAAAATAATATGTTTGAAGCACTTAAAAAAGCTTCTATACACTGAAAATCAGCAAAGGTCTTCAGTACCCATGTTCTGTAACTTTGGTGAGAACTTCTCGCATCGAAAACTTGTGAAACAAAATATTCCATCGTTTCTCGAAATGTGAGAAAAAAGTGTGGCTGCACCTCATGTCGAAAACTATCAAAAGAGATTACGTCGTTACGTTATAAATGTCATAATATTCCACCCGAAGCCGATATGAAATTGCAGATGTTGTTAACGCCAGTCAAACGTACATTGACGGCGACTTTTCAACGACGGCGGCGAAAAAACAACCGTCGGCTATACCAAAAAATGTAAAGTGCGGCTTTAATGTTTGTTGGTTACAAAATTGCTTTGAAAACATTCGTATATTCTTCAAAAATGTTAAAAGCAATATAGTTAAACAATGAAAAAATCTGCCAAGAACAAAATACTTATCGCTTCCGTGTTAATATTCATTGCATTTTGCATTTTAAATTTATTTTTTAGTGGTAAAAGTTTTTCTCACCCCGTTTTTATGCGTGAGTTTATTTGACAGTTCAAAGCGGGAACTTTCTCACAAAAATTTTACGGACACACTTTTTCAGTATATTGGCGAGAAATTTTCTTACGTGACAGTTATTACTCGCCAAAAATTTTACAGATGCAGTTAAGAAAGAAAAACAGCTGTTTGTTTCAATTTATGGCGTTTTTGTTTCATTTCTCACATTTCAATCGAAAAGTTTCTCGCCGCGGGAGTTACAGAACATGGGCACTGGTTGTGATAAAGGGCATTGACTCATGCGTGGACCCAGACGAAATTAAAACATTTTTAGAAAAAAAGGGCTTCAAAATAAAAAATGTTACATATATTAAAAATAGGGAAAAAATCCCCATCCACTATTTCGGGTGGAGTTAGAGCCCGGCGATGTTAAGCTAAAAAAAAATGAAAAGCATCCCATTTACAGTTTAAAATATATCCTGTACAGAAAAATCACGATAGAGGAGCCGCACAAAAGAAATGGGCCCGTTCAGTGCTTAAACTGCGAAGAATTTGGTCATACTAGGGCATACTGCCATTTACCCCCTGTTTGCGTCGTATGTGGAGAATCACATGGTACTGTCCGGTGCGATAAGTCCAAAAATGACCCTAATGTATAAAAATCTAGCAACTGTGGTGGTAATCACACTGCCAACTATAGAGGATGCCCGGTATATTCGATTGTCAAGCGTTCTGTTGGACAGAAACTTAATCCCCCTCAAACTAGGGTTGCCAGTAGGGCTTGTTTTGGCTGGATTGTCCAGCTTTTTAATGGCTTGTCTAGTTTCAAGCTAAAAAGAAATTTGTCCAGGTAAAAAAATTTTCCACAAAATTCTCTTAATATTTATTGCTTTAAAATAATTTTTATAAATTTCCTTATTGGAACATAATGCATCTGCAATAGCGCCATCATTTCTATTTTTGATTTTATTCGTATGTACAGTACTATTCCATCACAGTACTATTTCCATACTCAAGAGCTGAATATGCAAGATTTTTACATCAATTTTTTACTTAAGATAAATTGTAATGTTTTCCCTTGTCTGGTTTATTTTAGCTATATCCAATAGAAAGAACTTTATTCTTCTGTTTCCAGTTTTAGATTGATTTTTTATTTTTAAATTTCATTTCTTATATCTAAAATTTTACAATTAACAAAGATTGAGTGGTTTCTCAATCCACTCAATAATTTATAACTTATTCTACTTATCAAATCTATAATTACTACTTACTTATCTACGTCACATTTTTCCTCATGCAGTCTTGTGCAGTATGTGAAAGGAGGGGCTTAATTATTTGCATGCTCCTTACTCATTGTAATGCAAAACAGTTGACCCACTTATTAGTCAACCGCTTTGTTTGTTTTGAAATTCATTACGTTAGCAAAAATGCAAAGGCAATGACTCCAAATCAAACTTCGATTATTATCGGATCACTTACACAAGAATGCATGCATGGGTGGTCACTACTAGAGGTTTTGGTGTGCCAATTCTTGTGTACACTACACCCTCACCCTTTAGAAAAATTTATGGAATTTTTGTTTATACAAAGATTGCAGAAAATTTTTTTTCAATGTGACAAAAATTTTTTTTTTTTTTTTTTGTTTACTTAATTTAAAGTTATTTTTCATTTTTACATTTTGTTTCTTTATTTGTATGTAGGTATATTTATTTGTTCAATGTGACAATTTTTGTTTATTTAATTTAAAGTTATTTTTCATTTTTACATTTTGTTTCTTTATTTGTATGTAGGTATATTTATTTGTTCAATGTGACAATTTTTGTTTATTTAATTTAAAGTTCTTTGCACTAAATAATGATTTGCTTATTGTAACTTAATATTCTTAATAAACATTGTTTTTATTTTTCATTGTCTTACATTTTTAGCAAAGAGTGTTAATTTTGAAACTTGAGTAAAAAAAATTTCATTCTTTTTTTTCTTTTTTTTTATAAATTTTTTTTTTTTTATACATGTACATATGTAGGTTAACTGTTGTCTTAGGTCAGTCATTAATAATTTGACGTTTCTTTAGCTTTTGTATTTATTTAGTAGATTCTTGTGAAAAACTTTGTCTTTATTGTTTATATTAACAGTTATGTTTAAGTCATCTATGTTAACTATTCTATATGGTCCTTTATATGGGTTTTCATTTTTCTTTCTATTTTCTACTTTTATTAATACTAAATCTCCTAAGTTTAATTTTATTCTGTTTATTTTATTGTATGATTCTAATTGTCTCTTTCTTTTTATCTTATCTATCATAATCCTAGCATTTTCTAAAGAATATTTTAATCTACTTTTTAATTCATTGGCGTAATTTTCAAAGTCGTAAACCTTTGGATGATTCATGACTTCATCCCCAGGTAAACTTGGTAACTTCCCGAAAATTAGCTCGAAAGGTGAATATTCAGTGTCGACGTGAGGAGTCGTATTATATGCGAATGTGTAATAAGGTATCCATTGTTCCCAATTATCATTCTCTACAAAGGATAGAAAATATTCGTTTAGTACCCTGTGATTCCTTTCTACAGTTCCTAAAGTCTCATGATGGTATGGAGTCGAAAATTTTTGCTCTATTCTCAATAGTTCGCATATGTTTTTCATTAATTCATTTGTGAATTCTGTCCCCCTGTCTGATTTGAGTACACTAAAAATTCCATATTTGAGTATTACATTTTCTACCAATGCTTTTGCTATTGACTTCGCCTCTTTTGTCTCCATTGGACAAGCAATCAGGTATTTTGTCAATTCGCATTGTATTGTAAGTATGTACCTATAGTTATTTGTTGGACGTAGTGGACCAACTGTATCAATTACTATAGTGTTAAAACTATTTGTTGGTGTGTCCGTTATTTTAAGCGGTTCTTTAGTGTGTCTAATTTGTTTGTTTTTTTGACAAAGATCGCATTTAGATACATAGTCTTTTACGCTTTTATTCATACCTTTCCAAATGTATTTTTGTTTCAATTTCAACAGAGTCTTTCTTACTCCGAAATGACCTCCTTGGGGTGTGTCGTGATATAACTTTATTAGGTCTAGCTTTCTATTCTCTTCTAGAATAATCTGAGGTTTTTTATATAATAGTATTACTATGTCATCTTTATTTTTTTTACAATACTTATTGTATTTGGCCTTAAAATCTTCCGCGGGAATTATACTAAATATTGCATCATTTTTTCGATTGCAAATTTCCTATTTTTCATGTTTCTTACTTTCTTTAAATATGATGATAGTTTCTCCATAAGAGTACCTAAATACAATGGATTATCGCTACATCTAACACGTGTTTCATTATTTTCTATATCACACTCTACTGTGTGTTCATTAATATTGTTTATTGGCCTATTTTCTAATATAAATTTCAATTTATTTGCGCGCTTAATATCATTGATGGAAATGCAGTCCCACATATAGAGTTGATCAGACTCGTTGTGAGATCCGCTTATGATATTATTATTTTCTGATGACTTTTTGCTCATACCTCTTGTTACTACTAGTGTTTTCTTTATCCTCTCATCATTCTCTGATGGTATCATGTCTTTCAATATGTCAGAATTAATTTCTATTCTTGACAGTGCATCTGCATTTGTGTTCTTTGCCCCCTTTTTGTATATTATGTCGAAGTCATATTCTGAAAGCTCTAATCTAATTCTTGTTAATTTTGAACTAGGATTTTTGTGTGAGAATAGTGATACCAATGGTCTATGGTCGGTGACAACTGTAAATCTTCTTCCAAACAGATATGGTCTGAAAAATTGTATTCCCCAATAAATGCCTAGTAATTCTTTTTCAATCACGGGTTTATTTTTCTCATGTTTATTGAGGGATCTGCTTGCATAGGATATTGGTAGATCTTCACCTATTGGACCTTGAGATAAAACTGCACCTAGAGCGAAATCCGATGCATCAGTGGTCAGGACGAATGTTTCGTCAAAATTTGGATATTGTAGAATCGGTGGACTGATTAGTTTGTTTTTTAGAGTTTCAAATGCTACTTGGCATTCTTGAGACCATTCAAATTTTGTGCCCTTCTTCAATAATTTGTTTAGACAAGTAGCAATATCTGCGAAATTTTTGATAAATCTTCTATAGTAGTTGCAAAATGCCACGAATCTTCTTACGTCGTCAGCACTACTCGGAATTGGATATTTTGAAATTGCTTCATACTTGCTTGGGTCTGGTTTGATACCATTTGATGTTATCAAATGCCCCAAGTATACTACTTCTGGTTTAAGAAAACAACACTTGCTTGCATTCAGTTTCAGATTATATTTAGATAATCTGTCGAAAACATTAATCAAGTTGTCGTTGTGATGTTGTAAGCTACATCCAAAAACAATTATGTCATCCACATATAGAAATGCTTCAGACTCCAATCCGGACAATGCTATTGTCAGCATTCTCTGAAAACTATTTGAAGATATTTTCAATCCAAAAGGTAACCTGGTAAACTGGAAATGACCATTTGGAGTTGAAAAAGCGGTATACGGTCTTGAATCCCGATCAAGTTTGATTTGATGGAATGAACTTGTCATGTCCAAAGTAGAGAAATATTTGGCTCTACCCAGTTTATCTAAAACGTCATCTAGTCGCGTTAAGGGAAATTTGTCATTTACTATCTTGTCATTCAGTTTCCTGAAATCCACAACTAACCTCCATTTCTTCAGATCGGCTTGTCCTTTTTTTGGAACTAATAAAAGTGGAGCGTTGTATGGGCTTATAGAGGGTTCTATGATTTTTTGTTTTAATAGCCCTTTAACTTGATTATTTATCTCCTCTGTATGCGTTTGTGGTAAACGATAGTTTTTTATGTAAACTGGATTTGAGTCATTTAAATGGATAGTCTGGTTGTAAAAATTATTTGTTGTTAAATTTTCACTATCTAAATGGAATACTGACTGATATCTCTTAAGAATTTTTAACAAACTTTCTTTTGCTACGTTATCTGGGTTGTCTATATTGAGTTCTTTTAAGATTCGATTGAATCGTTCCTCATCACATTTAATCCTACTCTCACTAGTTCTGTATATCTTATAATCCTCTAATGGAGTGGTTTCTATCTTCAAATTATGTATTATTGCTGGGTTATTTGAAACATTTAGTATTTTTATATGTTTGTTTCCATTTTTTGGAATTATGGCGTTTGCCAGGAATACACCTTCTATTATTTCTCTATTGCATATTACTGCATCTTCTTTAATGTCTATATCAAATGGTATTATAATCTCACTTCTTGGTGGAATTTTCACAAATTTTACACCAAATCTGTTGTCATATATCGGCAATTTAAAAATTTCTTCTCCTACGTTGACAGTAAGTATAAATGTCTCATAGTCTATGTTGCAATTGTATTTTAGTAACAAAGATTGAGTGGTTTCTCAATCCACTCAATAATTTATAACTTATTCTACTTATCAAATCTATAATTACTACTTACTTATCTACGTCACATTTTTCCTCATGCAGTCTTGTGCAGTATGTGAAAGGAGGGGCTTAATTATTTGCATGCTCCTTACTCATTGTAATGCAAAACAGTTGAACCACTTATTAGTCAACCGCTTTGTTTGTTTTGAAATTCATTACGTTAGCAAAAATGCAAAGGCAATGACTCCAAATCAAACTTCGATTATTATCGGATCACTTACACAAGAATGCATGCATGGGTGGTCACTACTAGAGGTTTTGGTGTGCCAATTCTTGTGTACACTACACCCTCACCCTTTAGAAAAATTTATGGAATTTTTGTTTATACAAAGATTGCAGAAAATTTTTTTTCAATGTGACAAAAATTTTTTTTTTTTTTTTTGTTTACTTAATTTAAAGTTATTTTTCATTTTTACATTTTGTTTCTTTATTTGTATGTAGGTATATTTATTTGTTCAATGTGACAATTTTTGTTTATTTAATTTAAAGTTATTTTTCATTTTTACATTTTGTTTCTTTATTTGTATGTAGGTATATTTATTTGTTCAATGTGACAATTTTTGTTTATTTAATTTAAAGTTCTTTGCACTAAATAATGATTTGCTTATTGTAACTTAATATTCTTAATAAACATTGTTTTTATTTTTCATTGTCTTACATTTTTAGCAAAGAGTGTTAATTTTGAAACTTGAGTAAAAAAAATTTCATTCTTTTTTTTCTTTTTTTTTTATAAATTTTTTTTTTTTTATACATGTACATATGTAGGTTAACTGTTGTCTTAGGTCAGTCATTAATAATTTGACGTTTCTTTAGCTTTTGTATTTATTTAGTAGATTCTTGTGAAAAACTTTGTCTTTATTGTTTATATTAACAGTTATGTTTAAGTCATCTATGTTAACTATTCTATATGGTCCTTTATATGGGTTTTCATTTTTCTTTCTATTTTCTACTTTTATTAATACTAAATCTCCTAAGTTTAATTTTATTCTGTTTATTTTATTGTATGATTCTAATTGTCTCTTTCTTTTTATCTTATCTATCATAATCCTAGCATTTTCTAAAGAATATTTTAATCTACTTTTTAATTCATTGGCGTAATTTTCAAAGTCGTAAACCTTTGGATGATTCATGACTTCATCCCCAGGTAAACTTGGTAACTTCCCGAAAATTAGCTCGAAAGGTGAATATTCAGTGTCGACGTGAGGAGTCGTATTATATGCGAATGTGTAATAAGGTATCCATTGTTCCCAATTATCATTCTCTACAAAGGATAGAAAATATTCGTTTAGTACCCTGTGATTCCTTTCTACAGTTCCTAAAGTCTCATGATGGTATGGAGTCGAAAATTTTTGCTCTATTCTCAATAGTTCGCATATGTTTTTCATTAATTCATTTGTGAATTCTGTCCCCCTGTCTGATTTGAGTACACTAAAAATTCCATATTTGAGTATTACATTTTCTACCAATGCTTTTGCTATTGACTTCGCCTCTTTTGTCTCCATTGGACAAGCAATCAGGTATTTTGTCAATTCGCATTGTATTGTAAGTATGTACCTATAGTTATTTGTTGGACGTAGTGGACCAACTGTATCAATTACTATAGTGTTAAAACTATTTGTTGGTGTGTCCGTTATTTTAAGCGGTTCTTTAGTGTGTCTAATTTGTTTGTTTTTTTGACAAAGATCGCATTTAGATACATAGTCTTTTACGCTTTTATTCATACCTTTCCAAATGTATTTTTGTTTCAATTTCAACAGAGTCTTTCTTACTCCGAAATGACCTCCTTGGGGTGTGTCGTGATATAACTTTATTAGGTCTAGCTTTCTATTCTCTTCTAGAATATTCTGAGGTTTTTTATATAATAGTATTACTATGTCATCTTTATTTTTTTTACAATACTTATTGTATTTGGCCTTAAAATCTTCCGCGGGAATTATACTAAATATTGCATCATTTTTTTCGATTGCAAATTTCCTATTTTTCATGTTTCTTACTTTCTTTAAATATGATGATAGTTTCTCCATAAGAGTACCTAAATACAATGGATTATCGCTACATCTAACACGTGTTTCATTATTTTCTATATCACACTCTACTGTGTGTTCATTAATATTGTTTATTGGCCTATTTTCTAATATAAATTTCAATTTATTTGCGCGCTTAAAATCATTGATGGAAATGCAGTCCCACATATAGAGTTGATCAGACTCGTTGTGAGATCCGCTTATGATATTATTATTTTCTGATGACTTTTTGCTCATACCTCTTGTTACTACTAGTGTTTTCTTTATCCTCTCATCATTCTCTGATGGTATCATGTCTTTCAATATGTCAGAATTAATTTCTATTCTTGACAGTGCATCTGCATTTGTGTTCTTTGCCCCCTTTTTGTATATTATGTCGAAGTCATATTCTGAAAGCTCTAATCTAATTCTTGTTAATTTTGAACTAGGATTTTTGTGTGAGAATAGTGATACCAATGGTCTATGGTCGGTGACAACTGTAAATCTTCTTCCAAACAGATATGGTCTGAAAAATTGTATTCCCCAATAAATGCCTAGTAATTCTTTTTCAATCACGGGTTTATTTTTCTCATGTTTATTGAGGGATCTGCTTGCATAGGATATTGGTAGATCTTCACCTATTGGACCTTGAGATAAAACTGCACCTAGAGCGAAATCCGATGCATCAGTGGTCAGGACGAATGTTTCGTCAAAATTTGGATATTGTAGAATCGGTGGACTGATTAGTTTGTTTTTTAGAGTTTCAAATGCTACTTGGCATTCTTGAGACCATTCAAATTTTGTGCCCTTCTTCAATAATTTGTTTAGACAAGTAGCAATATCTGCGAAATTTTTGATAAATCTTCTATAGTAGTTGCAAAATGCCACGAATCTTCTTACGTCGTCAGCACTACTCGGAATTGGATATTTTGAAATTGCTTCATACTTGCTTGGGTCTGGTTTGATACCATTTGATGTTATCAAATGCCCCAAGTATACTACTTCTGGTTTAAGAAAACAACACTTGCTTGCATTCAGTTTCAGATTATATTTAGATAATCTGTCGAAAACATTAATCAAGTTGTCGTTGTGATGTTGTAAGCTACATCCAAAAACAATTATGTCATCCACATATAGAAATGCTTCAGACTCCAATCCGGACAATGCTATTGTCAGCATTCTCTGAAAACTATTTGAAGATATTTTCAATCCAAAAGGTAACCTGGTAAACTGGAAATGACCATTTGGAGTTGAAAAAGCGGTATACGGTCTTGAATCCCGATCAAGTTTGATTTGATGAAATGAACTTGTCATGTCCAAAGTAGAGAAATATTTGGCTCTCCCCAGTTTATCTAAAACGTCATCTAGTCGCGTTAAGGGAAATTTGTCATTTACTATCTTGTCATTCAGTTTCCTGAAATCCACAACTAACCTCCATTTCTTCAGATCGGCTTGTCCTTTTTTTGGAACTAATAAAAGTGGAGCGTTGTATGGGCTTATAGAGGGTTCTATGATTTTTTGTTTTAATAGCCCTTTAACTTGATTATTTATCTCCTCTGTATGCGTTTGTGGTAAACGATAGTTTTTTATGTAAACTGGATTTGAGTCATTTAAATGGATAGTCTGGTTGTAAAAATTATTTGTTGTTAAATTTTCACTATCTAAATGGAATACTGACTGATATCTCTTAAGAATTTTTAACAAACTTTCTTTTGCTACGTTATCTGGGTTGTCTATATTGAGTTCTTTTAAGATTCGATTGAATCGTTCCTCATCACATTTAATCCTACTCTTACTAGTTCTGTATATCTTATAATCCTCTAATGGAGTGGTTTCTATCTTCAAATTATGTATTATTGCTGGGTTATTTGAAACATTTAGTATTTTTATATGTTTGTTTCCATTTTTTGGAATTATGGCGTTTGCCAGGAATACACCTTCTATTATTTCTCTATTGCATATTACTGCATCTTCTTTAATGTCTATATCAAATGGTATTATAATCTCACTTCTTGGTGGAATTTTCACAAATTTTACACCAAATCTGTTGTCATATATCGGCAATTTAAAAATTTCTTCTCCTACGTTGACAGTAAGTATAAATGTCTCATAGTCTATGTTGCAATTGTATTTTAGTAAAAAATCACGTCCGATTATGCCGTCAGTGCCAATGGGAAAATCTTCTCTAATCATATGTATTCTATGTTTAAATATTGTTTCATCAATTTTTATAGATAATTCTGTGGAACCTAACGATTTTATTTCTTCTCTAGTGATTCCTGTTAAACAGCAATAGTCATCTGGATCTTCATCGTGCTCTGGTAACACATCTTCTTTGCAGAGAGATACGTCTGCACCCGTATCTATCAGAAATGTTAAAACACGATGTGTGTTCAACACATTTAGTTTAATATAGTTCTTGAGATCAGATGAAATGCTAAATATTTGGTTAGAATTTATTCGCTCTGATCCGAAGATACCTGGTGGTATGCTACCTCCGGATTTGTCCCGTTTCCCTGTTCCTGTACACAAAATGCATTTCATCCTCTATTATTATTACGATGGTTATTACTGTTGCGATATGTGTTGTTATTATTATTGCTTCTATTGTTGTCTCTGTTGTTGTTATTATGTCCGCGGTTACTATTGTTCCTCATATAGTTACCTCTATCACTGTTATTTATCCCGTTACGAGTTGTTCTATTATTGTAATTGTTTCTCTCCTGACTGTTATTGTTAAATCCATTGTTGTTATTATTAGGATATCTGTTTCCATTGTTACTTCTATTGAAATTGTTATAATTGTTGTTTCTGTTGTGTGAATAATTAGTGTTGGTATTATTCCTATTATTATAGAAATTCCTAACTTTGTTTCTCGGTTGACTAGTTTGAAACATTATTTGATTTTGCCTAATGTCGGCAGAGACTTCTGTTGCTATTTCTATAGCTTCATTGAGTTTCTTTACTCTGCTTGCTTCTAAAGTTCTTACAATCTCTCTACTACTGAGTCCGTTTTTAAAAGAATTAAATGCGATTGTAGCGTTTGTCTCACAAATTACACTTCTGTTTTCTTCCCCTAAGGTACTAATTTGTATCTCATTCAACTCCATCGTGAGTTGTTCTATTCTATCAGCAAATTTCTGTATTGATTCAGTTTGTGTAATTCTCGTTAGTTCATTTAGAATTACATTGGGTGATTTCTTTGGCTTATAAATCTCTTTTAATGTTGCGATTAAAGTGTCTATACAAGTTGGAACTCTTGTTTGCCTTAATCTGTTCTGCACTTTGAGTGTTAACTTTGTTTTGTATACAAAGTTGAAAAATGAAACTCTTTTGTTTGTTGGGAACGTATCCCTGAGAATCTCTAAATTCGCTAAAAATGGATTTAATTCTGTCTTTGTTCCTTCAAAGGTCGCTATTAATTTCGAGATTGATGCCAATTCGGCAGCATTAAGGTTTTCCTCCGTCATATTGATGGGATTTCTAACTATTGTCCCTAATGTCTGTGTATTACTGCCTTGTGCAAGTTTATCTTCGTGTAATTTGAGGGTTTCCAATGCTTCCTCTTTAGTTTGTCTAAACTTTGCAGTCTGTCGCTGTAATTCTTCTTGAGATAATTTAGTGTCTGCCAACAATTTTATAAAATACTCTTCTAGTTTTTCTAGTTCCTTATTCTTTGATCCTATTGTATCTAATGTATAGCCCTTGCTTAGAGACTTCTTAGCGTTGGATATAAAACTGTGTAATTTTTCATATATGCTGTCCATTTAGCATTTTCATATAAATCCTGTAACGTTGGTTTGCCCTGTAGACCTATAAACCTTTAATCTATTCTCTCTTCTTATGTCAGATTACTGTCTTCTAAAAAATTTACAACTGTTAAGTACTCCTTCTCATAATTATATTATGTAATAATTTTGAATTGTTTCATGTTTATTTATATATTTTTATTCTTAAACATTATCTATAGCAACATTATTGTTGTTGTTATACTTATGTTTCATTACATATTTTTTAAAATATTTGTTTATCTTATAGGCTATGAGTAGTATTACTGATATTATAATAATGATTTTTATGTTATCTGGAATAACGACCATCGAATTATTGGCGTTTCCATTCATAACAATGTTTTCTTGTATATCTACCTTACTCTGAGGATTACCCATTTTATTACCCCAAATTGGACCTACCATTTAGAATTAACAATTTTCTCTTTTTTTATAGTTTCAAATCTTTGGTTTCTTGTTTTGTATAAATTTTTACAAAGTTTTCTTTTATACTATATAATGTTTTATTTTATACTATACTTCTTATTATCTGACGTCTTATCTGTTTCTCTACGTATTTTTTTAAGTATTTTACTATGATTACTATTGTTGCTGCTATGCAAATCAAAATGACTACTTCCACGCTCACGCTTATGGCATTTGGAACATTAGCCGTTACAGTTGTAGTTTCAGTTATTTTTGTTGGGGTGACGCCCATTTCTTTTTTCCTTTTTATAAGTTTTTATCCCAAGTTTTGTGTCTAGAATTTTTTCTTCAATTTTTGCCCTTATTTCTGGGTTGGTTGTTGTACTTAACTCGCACTTCAAAACATTAAGTGTTTGCTTCATCCGGCTTAACCAATCACCTCGATTTTTTTTTATTTTTGGGATTTTTATGACTGGAATAAATGGCTCTTGTGTAACCAATTTTGCTTTTATTTTTATTGGTCTAGGACCAATATTAAGAATCTCCGGTTTTCTAGGCTTTTCTGTACTTTCTTGATTTTCTTTTAACAACTTCTGCCAGCGTTCTTCGGCAGCTCTCAGTTCTTTCAATATTTCTTCTAATGGTTGTTCCGCAGACATTTAAGCTCTCACGTATCAAGCCTTCACTTTGAAAAAAAAAGGACGTAAGCAACAATAGCATCACATAATTAATTGTTAAATATTTCCACGCAGAAACAGATAATGTCTGATATATTCTTTTTTTTTTTTACTTAAAAAAAAATAACTGCTGTGTATATTTGTTCTTTTGTTTTAGTCTTGGTTTAAAATTGAAAAAGTATTTATTGATTTATAAAAAAAAATTTTTTTTTTTTTTTGATATGCTAGACATGCCCATGCACTTTCAAAAAAAAACAAAATTCTGTTTTTCATTTGCCAGACATGCCCATGCACTTTCTGGTCAAATAACACAATATTATTTTTAGTTTGTATTTTATATACAATATTACTTTTACACACAATATTATTTTTAGTTTGTATTTTATATATTTTTTTTTTTTTTAACTTCCTTCTCAGCAATTAACTTCCTTCTTGGCAAATACTTCCTTCAGGATCGAAACTGGCAGGATCGCCATGTAATGTTTTCCCTTGTCTGGTTTATTTTAGCTATATCCAATAGAAAGAACTTTATTCTTCTGTTTCCAGTTTTAGATTGATTTTTTATTTTTCAATTTCATTTCTTATATCTAAAATTTTACAATTAACAATGATTGAGTGGTTTCTCAATCCACTCAATAATTTATAACTTATTCTACTTATCAAATCTATAATTACTACTTACTTATCTACGTCACATTTTTCCTCATGCAGTCTTGTGCAGTATGTGAAAGGAGGGGCTTAATTATTTGCATGCTCCTTACTCATTGTAATGCAAAACAGTTGACCCACTTATTAGTCAACCGCTTTGTTTGTTTTGAAATTCATTACGTTAGCAAAAATGCAAAGGCAATGACTCCAAATCAAACTTCGATTATTATCGGATCACTTACACAAGAATGCATGCATGGGTGGTCACTACTAGAGGTTTTGGTGTGCCAATTCTTGTGTACACTACAAAATATAGGAGCGATAATTAATTCTACATTAAAATAAGAAACTAATTTTTTGAGTTATGACGTTTATCCAGCAAATGAGAGGTATGTAGATATATAGAACATATGAATGAACTGAAAAAATTTAAGGTTAGTTATATTTTGTTATGTTACTATTGTAGTAAACTATTATAAAAAAAAAAACAATTAGTCAATTCACAAGGTATCCTAACATGTCATATTGTCAAAATGTCCTAATATTTCACCATGGTTTAAAAATATTGTTGTACGGCTCAGCCGCTCAGCGCTGGACTTTTCTGATTAATTACGACAGCACAATAAACACAGCAAGCAACGTTCTATTTATTTAAGACACTTTTTGTTAACAAACCAACAACAATATTTTTAAACCATTGTAAAATATTAGGACATTTTGACAATATGACATGTTAGGATACCTTGTGAATTGACTAAATGTAATAATATTAATGTCATACTCGTACATATGGGTATTTTTTAATAAAATTTTTTGTACAATAAACAAGTAACTTTTCGTGAAAATTTTATTTCAAAATGTCCAGCTTTTTTTTTAATATCCAGCTTTTTTAATTCACATGTCCAGCTTTTTGATAATCTGGATGTGGCAAGCCTACCTCAAACGCAGGCAACTAATCAAGGAAACACGTACGGCGTCCAGATACCTCAGCCAAATAATAACAGAACCCCGTACGCTAATGTATTAAAATCTAATCCTATGCCACTGCAAGGTGATTTAGCAAATAATGACGAAATTTCCATTTCTAATTTAACTCGGATAGAAAAAACTATGGAAACATTAGTGCAAACAGTTAACAATTTTACTAACACAATGGGTAACATGATGCAAGAAATGTTAAGAATGCAATTGATGTTATTGCAAGCTGTACTAAACAAGCCATGAACTGTTTAAAAATTTGCTTTTGGAACGCAAACGGCATCTGCCAACATAATGAACTAGAATACTTCCTTAAAAATAAACAAATTGATGTTATGATGGTTTCTGAAACTCATCTGACCTCAAGAAACACGTTTAAAATCAATGGTTATATATTATATGATACCAAGGACCCTCGAGGTAGAGCTTGTGGAGGTTCTGCTATTTTGATAAAAAACCGAGTAAAACACTACTTAATATGTGATCATCGTGAAGATTATCTCCAAGCAACGAGCATTTGCGTTGAGGAATTATCTCGAAACCTAGTAATTTCATCATTATACTCCCCACCTAGATTTTCTATATCAGAAAGCCAATATAATAAATATTTCAAATCATTAGGACCCTGCTTCCTGGCTGCTGGCGATTATGACGCTAAACACACTTTCTGGGGGTCACGAATTATTACACCTTAGGGTCGTGTTTTGTTTAACACAATTTGTAAAATGGATCTAAATGTGGTCGCGAGCGGACAACCAACATATTGGCCTACTGATCAGCAAAAAGTTCCAGATGTCATCGATTTTGGAGTGGTTAAAAACATCCCCGCAGAAACGATTTATGTTGAAGCTTCCTTAGAATTATCTTCTGATCACACACCTACAATTCTTACTATAACAAATCCTAATAGAATTGTATCTCCGTCTGATAACTTAGTGACGTCAGCCACTCAAATAAATTGGTTAAAATATAGAAAATATCTCAGTACCCACTGCACTGAAAATATTCCGCTTAGTACACCGGAGAATGTGGATATTTCTATTGGAAATTTTGACAGTTATCTAAAACTAGCTCTCCAACATTCTAGTATTACCCTCAAAGAAACCAAAAATAGTAATATATATTTTGCAGATGTTGAGCGTCTCTTGACTGAAAAAGGAGAGCAATTGCATAG
The DNA here is from genome assembly GCA_943735925.1 of Pollenia amentaria. Lineage (NCBI taxonomy): Eukaryota > Metazoa > Arthropoda > Insecta > Diptera > Polleniidae > Pollenia > Pollenia amentaria. The sequence continues at coordinate 71,488,857 of OX031009.1, forward strand.
ATCCCCTTAACTTAAGAATTTACTAAAAGAGTGCACAAAAAGGCTAAGAAAGTTACTGCAGTCTCAGAAAACGGCTTCCCTGGAAAAATATCTTAAGGAACTTGATGCAACTTCTCAATCAGACTACTCATTATGGCGTGCAGCTATAAATCTTAATAGACCAGTTATCACTAAACCACCATTAAGAAACTTAAATGGAAGTTGGGCACGAAATGATGTTGAAAAAGGAAATCTTTTTGTAAATCATTTGAAACCCATATTTACCCCGCATACATCTCCCGCAATTGCAGTCGAGTTGCCACCTGTTAGAGCTGCTGTTCCACTTAGATTTGAGATAAAAGAAATCGAAAGGGCTATTCATGACTTAAACCCCAAGAAAGCCCTGGTTTGGATAAGATTAGCAACAAAATGCTTTTAGAGCTACCCAGCATAGCAAAGAAAATTATTCTCTTGATTTTTAATGCTATTTTACGCCCTGAATACTACCCACAAGAATGGAAAGTATCCTTACCTAAGCCAGGAAAGGATCCTACAAAAGTTGAGTCATCTAGACATATAAGCTTATTGTCTAATATATCAAAGCTGTTTGAGAAGCTTTTAGTGTCAAAATTAGCCCCAATTTTAAATGTAAAAAGATGTATTCCTAACCATCAATTCGGCTTTAGAAGAGAACATAGCACAATTGAACAAACCCATCGTATAGTAACGCCATAAGAAAAGCCTTTGAAGAAAAAAAATATTGTTCCTCTTCATCGATATTTCTCAAGCTTTTGATAAAGTCTGGCATGAAGGCTTATTACATAAATTGAAGTTAAACCTACCAGTCAACACACACAAGCTGTTAGAAAGCTACTTAGTCGGTCGAAGGTTTATTATTAAAGAATGTGATTTTATAAGTTCTCCTCAGCCAATTGTCGGTGGAGTCCCTCAGGGAAGCATCATGGGCCCACTGTTATACCTTATATATACCTCAGACATGAAGTAAGGGTGTGGCCCTTACTTCAACATTTGCTGATGATACAGCTTTTTTAAGCGTACACGAAAACTGTCATGAAGCATCCCGTTACTTGCAGGATCGTATATTTGAACTGGAAAAGTGGTTAAAACAATGGAGGATAAAGGTCAATGAGCAAAAATGCGTACATATAACATTCACCTTGCGTCGGGACACATGTCTCCCTATTAAAGTCAATAATCAATTAGTGCCCCAGCAATCGCATGTAAAATATATCGGTATTCATCTAGATCGGCGTTTAACATGGAAATGCCATATAGAAGCAAAACTAACACAAATGAAACTAAAAGCAATTCAAATTTATTGGCTTATTGGAAGAAATTCTGTTCTTAACCTCGACTGCAACTTTACAACTCTATATTAAAGCCAATCTGGTGCTACGGTATTCAGCTATGGGGCACTGCCTCGGCCTCAAATATGGAAAAAATTGAAAGGCGCCAAAATAAACTTCTTCGAATAATCACAGTCGCTCCCTGGTATGTTAAAAACTCTAATATTCACAAGGATCTCAATGTGCCATTAGTAAAAATTATTATTACGAAGTACGCAGCAAAATATTTAAAAAGGCTTGAGTCACACCAAAATCCACTAGCTTGAAATATTTTAAATGACAGTGGCCACTCTAGATTAATGAGAAGAGATACTGCAGGACATCTTCATATGTGAACAGAAACCGTGAGGAGAAAAATTTTCGTCTAGCATTGGCAGGACAAAAATAAAGTATTAGTATAAGATTTGATTAATTATTGTTAGTTCATATTTAATATGTGAACATTCAATAAATAAATAATGAAAAAAAAATAAATAGCCTATATTTTTGGCTCATATATACTTCCGCTTACTGCAGCTACATAAAAAGAATTTTTACCCATTACCGAGATCAAGTTCTTTATAAATTCATTTCAGTTTTGCTCTCGAAGGTATATCGGGGTGGCTTAGACGATTTGATAAAATTTTGTGCTTCAGAGGATTCCTCATCCAGAATTGCAAAACGATTTTGGGAACTTATTCTATCAGTTGTATCATCTTTTAAAACTTTTGGGACCGAAGCAACTGCTGAAGAGGTTGAGCTGCTACCCCGTTTAAGCACTGTTATGTACCTATTATTACCAACTTGTACTTGAGGCTTTTGACGACTTTTTACCTGTGGTACTGAGTTTTCCATTATGCCTGATTTGGGGGTAAACTTTTCATCACTTTAAATATTATTAAAACAAATTAATGTTGAAAAGTTACAAAAAACACGTCTGTTCTAAACGAGCATGACCTTTGATCTCGTCATATTGAAGCGAAAATAACGGCCATGAAATTTAAAGCCGCCTAAGTACATATTCTCTTCGGTCGAAACTAAAATTTGTCCTTGGACAACAAAGTTCTCAAATACAGATCTATAATCAAATCAATGTGGATTTTACTTAAGGTAATTTTATAGGATCGCTTACTGTATCAGGAATAATTGGACGACAGGAATGAGTATTTTCATTATGTGGCATGAAAACTTTCCCCAAGTGTCTGGAAAAGGCGTTTATTTTTCCATTTGTGTTTTGGCCCGGGTGCGGGTTTCCAGTCTTAGTGGTTATTCGTGGGTTTTGGGCATTGCATATCTTACAGCCTTCCATAAGCTGCAATTGGGAGTTTTCGTGGCATCTCGGCTGCTTAGATAGCAGAGTCGTGTTTCTGTCTTAATATGTTGCGTAAATTTGTCTGGCATAACCGCAGTTGTTCCTTGACGGTTAGGGCACGATTATTTTGCCATTGTCTTCTCAACTTCATATCTTCCCTTACAACGGTATTTGCATCCACCGATGTGTTTTGCGGAGCTCGCTTAATTGGGGTAACATTTCTCGCATTTCCAAGACTTCTGTAATTCGGTCGACAGCTGAGCTCTTTTGATGTCAGAGGAATTTTTTAGGGGAATGCTCTGGGATAGATGGGAGCTCACATACATTTTATATTTCAAGGATGATTGACCGAAGGGGTTTGCTCACAGATATATTTTGTGACAATGCCACCTATTTTGTAGGTGCAAATTCCAAATTGGCTCAATTAAAGTCGTTTCTTTTTGATGCACAAAACTCCAATTTTATAACTAAGTTGCTCGAATCAATTTACTAATTTTCGTGTTATTCCCCCTAGGGCACCACATTTTGGCGGATTGTGGGAGGCGGCCATCAAATCAGCCAAAGGTAATTTAAATAAGGCCCTGTTCAACAAAAGGCACATACGAGGAGCTTACTACTGCTATGATTGAAATAGAGGTCATTCTAAATTCAAGACCAATTTGGATCCTAGTTACCTTAAAGCTCTTACATCAAGAATTTTAAAGCGTGGGAAGAGTTTTTTTAAGTTCTTGAAACTTATTTAATATAACTTTCATTCCAGGCATATATATGTATATAAATATATATATTGGTTCCTTTGGCTCCTAAGAAGCATAGGTGCTCAACCAATTCGTTCTTATTATTCCTGTTCGATGCTAAAATAAAAAGCGCTGTATTTTAAAGCGTGGGAAATTTTTTTTTAAGTTCTTGAAACTTAATTAATATAACTTTCATTCCAGGGCGTATATATATAAATATGTATTCGTTCTTATTATTCCTGTTCGATGATAGTTTATTTAATTCACTCCAGTTTTTGCCGGATCTATTATCTTCCAAGGCAAGTTGTCTTCGACAAGTATTGGCAGCGCGACATCTTCGTCTGATTCCTTGGAGGTTCCAGTCTATGGAATCACGGGTGATATCAGTGAGTTAACGATGAAGTGGATGACCCATCCCGCCCCATTTACGCATAAATACTAGCCGTATTAGTGTCTGATAAGTTTGGGCCGAGTTGAACCTTCGATATAGCGTTGGGTAAAAAAGTATCATTTAATGTAATATATATGCGAAAAAGAAAAAAGGGGCTTTATTTTGAGGCGTTTCATAAAAGTGGGTATATTAAAAGCTAGAAATACTAAGCTTTAGAAAGATTTTCTTGGCACGTGCAAAAAATTGGATATTTGCCGGAAGGATCCGAGATGGCATAAGTGTCGCCCATTGATGCCAGATCGAAAAGTCACTTAAGACCAATGAAGCCATTGTTAAGCCACGAACAACGATATGCGATATTATGAGATCGGACTTTAAATAGCAGCGCTATGTATAAAAAACAAAAAGCCGCATATCTTTCACTCTAGGGGCTGACTGGCGCAACTTTTTTTTCGACCCACTCTACTATACATAGATCATTTAAGTTATTATATAATTACAAATTAATTTTTGAACTTCAAATATGAATTACAAATATTTTGCCTAATAATTTACAATTAAATTTTAGAAGTGCCGCAATAGATTTTGCATGTCCAGATATAGCACACTTACTTGTTTTTTGATGTATTACTAACGAATTCGTGTTATTTTTTAAATTTTAGATGATGCACTGGTTTATAGAAGACTTCATGTGTTTGCTCAAGATCAGTCTTCATCATTGGATGCAGTCATAGAATTTTTACTTAAGCACACATTCGTAAGAAGATTTGCCTTATTTCAATGCACTTCGATTTTTTTAAAGCAAAAATATATTAGAGAAGCCTTTCTTAAATTTAAAAACCATCCATGTGTTTTTGCAGCTACAAGGTAAAACCAATTTTATAATTAAACATTCATCCCTCTTATTTAAGTCGACGTCGACACAAGTCGAAAGCAAAAGGCAATAATTGTATTGCCGTAGACGCTATTGCAAAAAATCGATTACTATTGACTAACAATATCGGGACTAAACTAAAAATTTAATTGTAAAGGGTGATTCATCGTGACGTTTGATTTTCAATTTGCTTTTTCAAAGATTACGCGTGACTAATTTCAAACTGCTTTGTCATTTTTGTTCAGTGTCGTTTGGAAAGGCAACATGGAAATACCCACACCACAGCTCTATAACGAAAATCAGCGTTTTGCGAGAATTGTTTTTGTTTGAAATTTTGTTCAGTGATGAAACAATGGCTCAATGGATACGTTAATAAACAAAATAACCGTATTTGGGCAGATGAGCAACCCGAAGAGTACCAAGAGCTACCACCATTACATCCATTAAAAACAAAGGTATCTATGTAGATAAATTCAATGTTTGTTGTTGTGGCTTTGTTGAAGCTTTGATATTGTAACATGTAAGAGATGAGTGTTTAAAATTCTTATTCCTTTATGGTCTTATTTGTATAATATTTTTAGCTTTTCAAAAGTCTTTGGAAAAAGTTTCCTGACGAGCTGGCTTGCGCAACCAGTGAAATGCGCATAGAAACTAGCTTTCCCACAACAATGAATTTCAGTGTTTTTGCCATGAATATAAATTGGGAGTTTAGCACGTTATTAATAAATTAATAATAAATTTTGTATTCCCGAAAATAACTTTTGATAAAGGTATGGTGTGGTTTATGGGTTGGTGGAATCATTGGTCTAGATTTCTTCAAATATGAGGAAAATAAGAATGTTACCGTTAATGGTAACTATTATTGCACCATATTACCGGACTAGGTGCTTCCTGAAATTCAAGCGCATGGTCTCGGTACGCTCTGGTTTCAACAATCATTTTGGTAGCAAGTAATTTCACGTTTTGCTATGATGAATTGGCCAGCTAGATCGTGCGCTATCACACCTTTGGTCTATTTTCTCTGGGAATACGTATGAATAAGTCTGAGGTCAGCCTCAGGTGAGCCAAAATTGGACCTTCCGATTGGACCACCTCAGACGTAGTCATGGCCAAAATTTACATGATTTTATTTTTAAACAGTAAATGCCATAAAATGTTCTTTTAACCGATAATAAAAAATTTAAGTTCACTTTCAAATTTATGTGTTTTACTTTACATTATAAATCAAACCTTACGGTGAATCACCCATTATTTTGAATTTTTTGTGGTATTTTAAAGGTACAAAATTTATGTTGAAAATTAAGTCGCAGAAAGAAAAATACTAAATAACATTTAATATTGCTGGGTTACTACATATCTATTCAATAACGTTTTTGGTTTATTTCCTTTAGAATACACCTCTTAAGTTCTTTTTATTGCAAATAACATTATAAACACAATGAAAAATACTTTTTCCGTTCACTTTTGTTTCCCCGTAGTCACTTTCACAACCATTATTTAAAGCTTTTATTCACAGGTTACTCTTGTGATCTACACACGTTAATACTGACATCGCAATGCCATCTGGGTGTGTTTTTATACTTTATCCCAAGTATCTTGATTTTTTTTTTATATTAACGTTTATTTAAGCTAAATTCATCTACTTAAACTACAAATAAACAAATAGTATTTATACCTTATAATTATAATACACAGTCCCATAGTCGAGCCCTCTAGTATATTTAAGATATTTACATTTATTTTTTTTTTTTTTTGGAAATTTTATATACATATATATACATATATAGTTTATTGCTTCTATGCAATCTTTTTTTTTTTTTTTTTTTTTCCATTATTTATTTATTGAATCTTCATATATTAAATATGAACTAACAATAATTAATCAAATCTTATCCTAATATTTGCTTTATGTCCTGCCAGTGCCAAACACAAAAGATTTAGTCATCACGGTTTCTGTTTACATATATAGGTGTTTATCGCTCATCTGATTGGGTGAGTGCTGCAGTGTCTCTTCTTCTTAAGCGAGTGTGGCCGCCATAATTTAAAATATTTCTAGCTAATGGATTTGGGTGCAGTTCCAGCCTTTTTAAATATTTTACTGCATATTTCGTTATCATAGTTTTTACTAATGGCACATTGAGATCCTTGTGGATATTTGAGTTTTTGACGTACCAGGGGGCGGCTGTGATTATTCGAAGAAGTTTATTTTGGCGCCTTTGAATTTTTTCGATGTTAGAAGCCGAGGCAGTGCCCCATAACTGAATACCGTAGCACCAAATTTGCTTTAAGATAGAGTTGTAGAGTAGAAGTTTGCAATCGAGACTAAGAACAGAATTTCTTCCAATAAGCCAATTAATTTGGATTGCTTTTAGTTTCATTTGAGTTAATTTCGCTTCTATATGCCATTTCCACGTTAAACGCCGATCTAGATGTATACCGAGGTATTTTACATGCGAGTGTTGGGGTATTATTTGATTATTTATTTTAATAGGGGGGCATGTTTCCCGACGCAATGTGAATGTTATATGTGCGCATTTTTGCTCATTGATCTTTATCCTCCATTTTTTTAACCACCTTTCTAGTTCAAATATATGATCCTGTAGATAACGAGATGCTTCTTGACAGTTTGCGTGTACGCTTAGAAAAGCTGTGTCATCCGCAAATGTTGAGGTTTGTGTGTAGCTGTTTGTTGGCAAGTCCGAAGTATAAATTAAGTATAATAGAGGGCCCAGGATGCTGCCTTGTGGGACTCCAGCGTTAATTGGCTGTGGAGAACTTAAAAATTCGCCTTCTTTAATAATAAATTGACGACCGACTAAGTAGCTTTCTAACAGCTTGTGTATATATGCTGGTAAGTTTTGCTGCAATTTCAGTAGTAAACCTTCATGCCAGACTTTATCAAAAGCTTGAGACACATCGATGAAGAGTGCTGAGCAATATTTTTTTTCTTCAAAGGCTTTTCTTATGACATTTACTATTCGATGAGTTTGTTCAATTGTGCTGTGTTTTCTTCTAAAACCGAATTGATGATTGGGAATACATCTGTTACCATTTAAAATCGGCGTTAATTTAGACACTAGAAGTTTCTCAAATAGTTTTGATATATTAGACAATAAGCTTATAGGTCTATATGACTCAACTTTTGTGGGATCCTTTCCTGGTTTAGGTATCATGGTAACTAAGGATACTTTCCACTCTTGTGGGTAGTATTCAAGGCGTAAAATAGCATTAAAAATTAGTAGAATAATTTTCTTTGCTATGCTGGGTAGCTCCAAAAGCATTTTGTTACTGATCTTATCAAAACCAGGGGCTTTCTTGGGGTTTAAATCATGAATAGCCTTCTCGATTTCTCTTACTTCAAACCTTAGTGGAACAGCTGATCTAACAGCAACAGGTGGTAACTCGACCGCAGTATCGAAAGATGTATGAGGGTTAAATACGGTTTTCAAATGATTAACGAAAATATTTCCTTTTTCTATGTCATTTCGTGCCCAACGTCCATTTAAGTTTCTTAATGGTGGTTTAGTGATAACTCGTCTTTTAAGATTTCTAGCTGCACGCCATAATGAGTAATCAGATTGAGGAGTTGCATCAAGTTCCTTAAGATATTTTTCCAGAGAAGCCGTTTTTTGAGACTGCAGTAAGTTTCTTAGCCTTTTTGTGCACTCTTTTAGTAAATTTTTAAGTTGAGGGGATCTGTGCAATTGCCACTCTCTTCGAACTCTCCTTTTTTCAGTCAAGAGACGCTCGACATCAGTAGAATATATTTTACTATTTTTGATATTTTTGCGGGCTATGCTAGAATGTTGAACAGCTAGTTTGAGATAATTGTCAAAATTTACAATAGAAAGATTCACATTCTCCGGTGTTCTAAGCGGAATATTTTCAGTGTAGTGGGTACTGAGATATTTTTTATATTTTAACCAATTTATTTGTGTGGCTGACGTCACTAAGTAACCAGACGGAAATACAATTCTATAAGGGTTTGATATGGTAAGAATTGTAGGTGTGTGATCAGAAGATAATTCTAAAGAAGCTTCAACGTGAATCGTTTCTGCGGGGATGTTTTTAACCACGCCAAAATCGATGACATCTGGAATTTTTTGCTGATCAGTAGGCCAATAAGTTGGTTGTCCACTCGCGACCACATTTAAATCCATTTTAGACATTGTATTATACAAAACACGACCCTTTGGTGTAATGAGTCGAGAACCCCAGAAGGTATGTTTAGCAATCAATTAAATTTTTATGTAACGAAAAAATATCTTCTAAAAAAAAACATTACTTTTATATTGTATCTAGAAAGGTTTAAGTAAAAAGTCAAAAAATAAAAAGCGAAAAAGGGGAGGTTTTTAGGTTAGCCACCAATATTTATTTTTATTTATTGGTTTTTAGGTTAGCCACCGATATTTTTTTTTATTTATTATCAAAACATACTTTGATCATCGAAATATATACTTTTGCCATATCTAGTATTATCAATTGTCAGTTACTTGCAATGAATTGCTTTCGCATATGCTCTTCTATATATATGGTAAAATACAGGTATGCCTATTTCGTTTTGGATATAACTTTTGCTATCGAGGTAAACAAATGCTTCAGGTGGTACAAATCCACTTTGCATGGTTTTATGAATATACTCTTCATTGGCATAAATAAATATACTCTTCATTGGCATAATTAGATTATTCACGGTGCATTCTGAACTCTTGGCAATATGGTTTCTAGTTAAATGGATAATAAAATTATCAATTCTGCCTATTTTAGCCGTATTATATTGTTTTTTGTTTTATATATTTCATATAACCGCTATTTGATTATCTATAGAGCGATGTGCATGCTCTTAGACATTTCCTTTTAAAAACTCTAGTTTTCTCCATGTATGCGGGGGAAATGTTAAACCATATTTGACAACCGTATGTTAGAATAAATTTAACTTTTGATTGGTATAAGGTAATTTTAACACTAGTTTTGATGTGTTGTGAATAAAATAGTTTTTTATACGTGAAAAAGGCATTCCTTGCTTTTACTAGCTGCGCATTTATATGGTTATTAAAGTACAAAAATTTATCAAAATTAATTCCCAAATATCTAACGACTTGTTTATTGGGTATACTTCTATTTGAATTTGATTTTATGCCAAATTCTTTCCATTTTGTCTTAATGTTATAGTTACATCTTCCCACAGAAGGGCGAAAAAGAATTGTTTCGCATTTGTTAAGATTGATTTTAATTTTCCAGCCTGAAGCGTATTGCTCAACTGTGTCAAAATGTGATTGCATCAGATAGTTAATTTTTTCTACTGTATTATCGGCATGTTAAATTATAACATCATCAGCGAATGCAATAATATTATCGATTTTGGTTTACAAGTCATACAAGTATATATTGAACAGAATTGGGGAGTTCACAGTGCCTTGTTGAAGACCGTTGACTATAACGAATTTTTTTGAATTTTCTTGTTGTCTATTATAAACTGAGAATGTTTTGTTACTTAACATGTTATAAATAAGTATAATTAAGCATATAGGAAATTCATATTTTAAAAGTTAATATATTAAAGCCGGTTTCCATATACTATCAAAAGCTTCTTCAAAATCAATCAAACAAGCTCCGGTATACCGGGGTTTATTGAGGTTCCAATGAATCTCTGATACAAGAAGATGCGTTGCATGAATTGTTGAATGATTGTATTTGAATCCGAATTGCCTTTCATTTATTAATTGGTTTCTTTCACAGAATTTTGTTATGTGGTTGTTATCGCAAATCTCAAAAACTTTACTTATATTTGGTAACAAACTAATGGCACGTAAGTTTTTGGCGTTAGTTGAATCTCTATCTTTCTTTGGTAAGATCACAACTTTCGCTTCTTTCCAGGCTCGCGGAAAGTAGGAGTTATTAAGCATATTATTGAAAAGAGTAACATAATCTAGAATGTTTATTTCAGGAATATTTTTTTAAATAATATTTGGAATATTATCAATTCCTGAGGAGAGTTTTTTCTTTAGCTTTCGGAAAATGTATAACAATGATTCAAATGTTATGAAATAGTTCTTATTTAAAGAACTCCTAATCTCATTAGCTTTATGATTATCTGAAAATGTTTTATAGCATGACTGACTAGTCTCATATTCGTCTTTTGTTCCCAAAAAACTGCAGAAACAAGTATTAACGTCGATAAGCACATTATTTTGGGCATCGATCTCTTTAAAAGAATGAGTTGATTCCAGATAAGCACCAATTGCGTTTAATATTTGCTCTTGATCTCTAATTATAAACTTCCGACTTTCGTCGTTTTTTTCTAGGTCAACGATACTAATTTCTGCATTTCTTAGCAAAAAGTCTTCGCTTTGAGATATCTCTATGGTATAGATATGCAAGGGTTGTATTTTTCTGAATTTTTTTTTGCTTCAAAAAAAAACGTTAGATAAATCTTTGTTATTAATATTTTCAAGTTTTTTTTTTGTATGTGTTTATTAACAGCAAGGGTAAAGTTTTCACTAATCAACTTTTTTATTAACTTAATTTTGCATTTTAGTAACTTAAGTTCTTGTGGTGTTAGCAAAAATTCAAATCTATTATTTTTTTTTTGATAGCAGTTAGTATTTTGCTTTTTTCTTTTTGCAATTTTTTTATGATTGAGTTGGTGAAATTTCCTATTGAGTCTCTATTCTGAAACTTCAGAGCTGTTTTTTTCAATTGAATGCTTAATTATTTTATTTAATTCAATTGAATAAACATCTATTTCAGAATTGGTAAGATTTCTATTATTGGATATAGGTTCAAAAGTGTCATGCTTTTCCAATATACAGTTATTAAATTTCCTCCAGTTAGTTTTTTTGTAATCAAATTGGATGTTTGGTATGCCTTTAAATAGAGTAATTGGGTTATCATCTTCCTGTTTTAAAGTTATAATTTGTATTGCGTTATGGTCGCTATCATAGTTTAAGCTCTTGAGGCAATTTATTGTATCGTTCTCCTTATGTATTATCAAGCGAGAGTCAGCTATGAATAAGTCCAAGTAAGAACCGCAACGGGGGTACGAAGGAATGGTTGAGGCATATAAGTTGCATTTATATTGAATTTCATTTATTGATATCCATTCCTTTAGTATATTGCCTTTTGAATTATTGGAGGGATTTCCCCAATCAGAGTGTTTGCAATTTAAATCTCCCCCCAATATGTAAAAGTTATTGTGATTTTGTAGGTTTAGGGATTGAAAAAGCTGAAGGAGCTCTAATTTTAGGTGATCATTATTATAACCAGAAGGATTATAACACGGTATTATAAATAATGTTTTATTTGAAAGAAGTGGTATTTCAAAATGCACGTTTCTAATACTTTAAAGGAATTTATAATGTTATTGGAAAATGTTTTATATTTAATATCCTGTTTTATTAAGATACCTGTTCCACCTATCCTATTATTGATACGGTCTTTACGTATGATTTGGTAACCGTTGAAGTTAATCTTATGTCTTATTGTTAAGAGAAAATGTCCTCTTTGGAAGGATACAAGAGTTTTGAGTTTCCTTTCAAGCACTTTAACCTGAAGGATCTTTGTTTGTTTTTCCCGACAAGCACTTTAACCTGCAGGATAGTGTACCAAATAAAACATAGTTAAAATTGCGTTTCTAAAAGCACACTGATTTGATAAAGTTTTATTTACATTCTTTTATATTAAAATTATGCTTACCTACAATTATAATAAAATATATACACTTAACAGTAGATTAATACTTACAGGTGCAACAAAATTAAATGCTTTATACAACAATAATAATAAATGCCTAATAAGTAATTATTTGTACAATAAAAAACTTGATCTACTTTATAAATAAAAGTGCTTGCTTAACATAAGTCATTGGCTTAAGAAAGCGATTAATATAACAATTTTATGATTGCGACATAAATAAAAAGAAGCAAATGCAATGAACTTATATTTATTGATTATGAAATTTGATTCATGCAAATAAACAAATAAACCAAAGAACATAATAAACTAATATGTATTAACATGCTCCCCCCGTTGAGTGTAACTCAAAAAAAAAGAATTAAATAAGTAAACAAATGGAAAAAATTACTAATAAACTTTGAATATTATGTGTCCGCGTTGTGCTGAGCTGGCATTCCTTCTCGTCTTATTGAAGCTGTGTGGATCTTTTGCTTTTTGTTAGTTAGTTGTTGATGTTTGTTTGTTAAATGTGGACGGTGAATTCTGACGTGGCTTGTTGTTGACGGGGTGTGGGAACTGGAGTAGCAGACTTTTTACAATTTTGTCTTCTTGTGAGGTAAACTAAGATGCCAATCGTGATTATTAGAGATGTGTAGCCGATGGTGATGTGATGGTAGTTGTTGGTGTCAATTTTGTTCGGAAGCTGAAGAATTTTTTGTGTGTTCAAAGAGGTTTGTAGTTTTGTTAGATTTTTAACTTGTGATATATATTCGTTCGTATGGATTTTATTTAGCAATGGGTTTATACGTTCTTCATGGCTTTGTTTGGTGGTTTCCCAAAGATTTGTGTATGATGTCTTACTGGAGCTGGATATTACTTGCTGCCCCTTTAGTGTCATGAATTTATGTTCAAGGGTGCATATTGGTTCCAGTTCAAGCAAACCTGATCCTTCGAGGGTTAATTGGGTGATCTGTTGGTTGCATACCACTGTTGCTTGGGATTGAGATGGAAGGGAATATATCCATTTATTTGGATGTCGTAGCGGTACCCATGATGCGGGTTCTTTGACATGCTGCACTGGGCAGTCTATCTGAGTTCTGTTGTGAAACAAATTTATTTCACAACTACATGCTGATGAACCATGGTCATACTTTAGTTGAATCTTCGAACAGAGATATCGCTCTTTTGTGAGAAGAAAACATGAGTTGAATTCGAGATTACTGAGAGCGTAATACTGGTTGCGATCACTGTTGATGACCAGAAACGTAGAGCATGGCTGAATTGAGATTAATGTGTTATTAACCCAATTTGGTATTGGGACTATGTTGAAGACATCAAAACTATCACGTTCAATTAATGGTAAAGTAATGCTAAACATTACGCTGTTTTCGGTGAGGCCTCCCTTAACCTTCATTAGCTTGTACAACTGTAGCGTGTCTTCTTGGTTAACAGGTAGGTCTAGTGCTTCAGGGAGATGGAACCTTATTTTTTCCACTTCTTTTTGCAATTGGCGTGGAGTCAGGAGTAATGGACTGATGATGCCATGGTGAGTATTGGTAAGGACATCAATAATTGATAACTGAGTACGCTGTAGATTAGCTGCTGTAATTGTTAATTGAATGCAAAGTGATGAAAACAATCGGTAGAGCCTGTCCTGATGGTGTTCGTATTTGCCAGCGAGTATCATGTTATGTATTTCGGCGATTGGGAAGTCAATTTGATCAAATTTTTTCTTTACAGCTCCTTGGTCTGCCTTCATGATGTTTATGGTTGAGTCAATAATTGAAGTCGGATTCTTTAGGAGATTAAGTAGATGTGCTTCGTTTTCCTTGACCTTTGAAATTGTTTGTGCCATGTTCGTCGCATATTCGGAATCCAGTACACCAAATAGAGAATGGGCGATGTTCCCAACTAAATCTATTGCTGCTCTTTTTCTCCTTTTCCCGGAAAGTAACATACTGTCCATGGTGAGTTCATCTTCAGTATGTTCAAAATATTTTACCAGGTTAGTACATGTTGTCTTTTCTTGTATTTCCTTACATACATGGTTAAGTGTTTTTGTCCCTTCCGAAAAAATGGTTCACTCAGACCAAAATTCCTTTAAGTCATAGTATATCAATAGTTGCCATTCTGTCGGTGATATTACAGCTGATCCGATTCCTTCGAAATGTATGCCTAATTTTCTTCCGAATTTTTTATTGTGTACTTGTGCACCTACTATCAATGGAAGTAGCATAATTGCTATCATCACGGTGACTATAGTGTGATTAAGAGAGGCACGTCTTCTCTTTTTAGGAATTTCATTGTCATTGGTTTGTGACGTGGTTGGCTCTTCTGAATTATCTTGGTTGTTGGTTCCACCCGAGTCTGTAGTGTTAATTGGTAGTGGTGCTAGTCGAGCAATTGGCCTTCTGGAAATGCCCTTTTCGGTTTTGACGTCCGCTACCCGTGCAAAGCCATCATCTCCATAGTGTACCTTTACAATCCTTCCTAAAGGCCATTGTAAAGGTGTTGTGTTATCTTCTTTTATGATGACCATATCACCAGGTCTTATGTTATTTTATTGTGTTTGCCACTTATGGCGATACTGCAGTTCACAAAGATACTCGCGTGACCATCTTCTCCAGAATTCTTCTTTGACATGAGTGACCAACTTCCATCTAGTTAACAGGTTGGTGTTTGGCTGTGTGTCTCCGATGTTGGCTTGTGCATTTATAGGTTCCCCGATGAGAAAACCCGGAGTGAGTGCCGCCAAATCATTTGGATTGTCTGACATGGGACTTATTGGGCGAGAGTTGAGAATACCTTCTATCTCTATTACCACAGTATCAAGTTCTTCGTACGTCAATGTTGCTGTTGATACACTCCTTACTAGCAGATGTTTAGCGGACTTAACCGCCGCCTCCCATAAGCCTCCAAAGTGGGGCGCCCTTGGCGGTATGAAGTGAAATGCAATCCCTCTGGACGTACATTCGTTATGGATTTTTGCATGAGCGGAACTTTCATACAGTGAGTCTGACAGCTCCTTAAGTTTATTTTTTGTACCAACGAAATTTGTTGCGTTGTCACAATATAGGTTTTTGCAGTGCCCTCTGCGGCTTGTAAATCGCTTTAATGAGCCTATAAAGGCTTCAGTGGTTAACTCACTTACTAATTCTAAGTGCATAGCTTTAGTAGCGAAACAGCAAAATACAGCGTTGTAGGCCTTGTGAGGCCTTTTTTCTCTTACTTTATAGTGAATCCAAAATGGTCCACAAAAGTCAACGCCAGAGTTGATAAATGGTCGTGCTTGTGTTATTCGTGCTGGTGGCAAGTTTCCCATAATTTGGTTAAGCAATTTTGGCTTTGCTCTCGTGCATTTTATGCAGTGTTGAACAGTTGATCTTACTGCCGACTTTCCTTTGACTGGCCAATACTTTTGCCGTAGGTGAGCTAAAAGTGCTTGTGGTCCACAGTGTCGATTTTGTACATGCACCATCTGCATTAGTAGTTTTGATATTGGATCATTATATGGGATTAACATTGGGTGCCTTGCGTCGTAAGGTAACGTTGATGATTCTAAGCGTCCTCCCACTCTGATAAGGCCATTAGAGTCTAAAAATGGTGTAAGATTGTTGTATGGGCTACTTTTGGTCACTTCCTTATGTTTCAGCAAATGTTTTAACTCGTCACTAAAGTCTGCCTGCTGCATTGCCCTAACGATAACTATGAGAGCTTGCTCCAACTCGTGGGTTGATAACTCTTGTTCGCGCTGCTGCTTCTGTTTTCTGCTATTGTTGATGAATCTGAGGATATATCCTGCCACTCTTTGCAGTGTTCTGAAAGACCCTTTATGATTTATCTGGTAGATTAGACTTGTTGAATTTTCACCTGTGGTTGTGATGGCAGTGACTTTCTTTAGTTCCATGTTACTGTCGTCACTTATGGCTTTATGTTTTGAGAAGTTTTGTGGCCAAATTCCATTTTGTTCACAAAGAAACATGGGTCCGTAGAACCATAAGGGGTGTTCAGATAATTTTCTTGGCGAAAGACCACGTGACAGAACATCTGCGGGATTATCCTTTGATCTTACATGTCGCCATTGTTCGACAATAGATATTTCTTGTATTGCAGCTATTCGGTTAGCCACGAACGTTTGGTATGAAGACGATGGCGAATGGATCCAGGCCAACACGATTTCAGAATTTGTCCATAGTGTAAAAGTTACGGGTGTGTCTGTTTAGTATTGTTGTAGCTTCACCGGCGCTAATCAACGCCACTGGTGATAAGTTGAAAGGGGCAGTTTGATATGCCCTAATGCTTTTGCCGATCTCAACTTAATGAGGGCAGAAGGAGATTCTTAAGCAAATGAAACTCAAGGCAGTTAATGCCGATTTGAAGTTCTTTGTTTTAATCTGATTTATTTTGGGCAGTGAGCCCCTTTTTATACAAAATTTTCGTATACATAAATTCTTATTCTAATTCCCCTCAAAAATTATTGACCAATCAAAATTAGTTAAGTAAATTGAGTTAAACAACAAAATCGTCACTCAATTTACCAAACTGTTTATCTTGCATTTTTGATGGATCAATGTTCTCTACTAAATGCATGTGCCTTACTATTATTGTTTTTATTTTTAAGTCGGGTGTCAAATTCATATTAATGCACACTTATTAGGGTGCCCCACATGCATTTGGTAAAATGTATTAGGGTACACCACAATAGATATGTAGGGCTATTTTCAAGTTTTAAGTCCCGTTTAACCCTTGATGTTAACTGAGCTGCTAGCAGTGCTGCGCAGAGTTCGAGGCGGGGAAGAGTTTGGTTCTTCAAAGGCGCTACCCGAGATTTCACACATAGTAGTCGTACTATCACTTGATTGTTCTTGATGACTGATCTGATATAGATTGCTGCACCATACGCCTTTTCTGATGCGTCGGCAAAGGCATGAAGTTGTATATTCGATGCTATTTGTCCTGCAAACATATGTCGAGACATCTTTAGGTTGTTGATATGTTTTAAATCATCGCGGAAGGTCATCCATTTTGAGCAAAGGTCTTCTGGTAGCTCATCATCCCATCCTAGTTTTAGTTGCCACAACCGTTGAATAAAGATTTTTGCCGTGACTACAATTGGTGATAATAGCCCCAAGGGATCAAATAGTCTAGCTTGATCTGAGCAGACTGTTCGTTTAGTAATCTGATGAATTTCCCTTAAGCATACTTTAACACAGAACTGGTCAGATGTTGGCATCCATGTTAATCCTAGGGTTTTGACTGTTTGGTTATTATCATTAGTAAAGTCGAAATTTACTTCTTTTTGTTCTTCTGTGGTGTTTTGTAGCAACTTCTGGTGATTGGCGGTCCATTTTTGTAATTTCAGACCATGTTTGCTTAGGATGTGTTTTAATTCTGTCTGAATCATTAAAGCTGTATGCAAGCTATCATCTCCCCCGATTCCATCATCCACGTAAAAGTTGTCTAGCAGGAATTGGGCTCCATGCGCATACTTTGTTTTATTTGATTCACCAATTTTTTGTAGACATTGTTGCTAAGTATGGTGCGGATCGGGTTCCGTAGGTGATTGTGTTCAGCTGGTAGTATTTTATTGGCATCGTCGGTTCTTCCCTCCTGATAATTGTTTGAAATTTTCTGTCTTCTGGCTGCATGAGGAATTGCCGATACATCTTTTCAATGTCAGTTGTGAAAACAAAACGTGGTAAGCGGAAGCGAAGAAGAATTGAGAATAGATCGCTTTGCACCGTGGGCCCTGTGTGCATTATATCATTCAATGATACATCGTCTGAAGTCTTAGTAGAGGCATCAAAGCCTACTCGTAGCTTAGTTGTGCTGCTTTTAGGGCGAAGTATGCAGTGATGAGGAATGATATACATTGGTCTTGGCGTGGAATTTAGGTCAATTTGTGACATGTGGCCTAATGCTTCGTACTCTTTCATGAACTTGACATTTTGTGCCTTTATTTCGGGGGCCTTCGCTAACCTTCTTTCCAGTGACATAAATCCGTTGAATGCTGTATTATGTGATTCTCCCAATGTTTCAGGGTTGTTGCAGAATGGAATTTTTACCGTAAATCGTCCATTCCTATCGATTGTGTGAGTTTGTGCAAAATGATATTCGCACTGTTTGTCTGAAGTTGATAGTCTTGTGTCGACTTGGTTATTTTCGAGCTCCCAAAGTTGAGCAATGGCATTTTCTAAATTTGTATCGTCTTCAGTGCACATTCCACATACTGCAGCTCTTGCTTCGTGTCCTCCTATCTAATCAGCAACGACCCAACCCAATAATGTATTTTGTAAAATCGGCAAATCGCTACCAAGTTTAACCTGTCCTATTGCCATTAGTTGATGGTAAAATTCTGCCCCTTGTAAAACGTCTATTCTATCAGGGCGGTTAAATTCTGGATCGGCTAGCCCTAGGTCTTTAGGAATTTGCCAGTGGTCAATTGTGATCGTTTGCGATGGTTGAGGCGGAGTTATTTGTGGAAGAACTGCAGCCTCAAGTCTTGTATTAAAGTTGTTTATGCGTGAGTGTAAGGCTATGTTTACGCGATGCTGCACTCTAGTGTTGCGTGAGCCTATACCGCTGATGCATATTGAGGTTGGGTTTAGTGAGATTCCAAGGCGTTTAACTAACCTTTCGCTGACAAGGTTTAGCTGTGATCCGGAATCAAGGATTGCCCTACATTGTATCTCCTTGTTGTTCGATTGAACCTTGATCATTGCTGTGCCCAGAAGGACGTAGTTAATTGTTTGAGCGTGGTTTGAAGCAGCGAGTGATGTTGCGTTTTGCTGAATTTGTGGTGTTCTGGCGACGGATGTTGTGGTTTCGTTAGAAACCAGGTTAATTGCTGCTGGTGCGACTTGGTTCTGATTTGTGCCTTCTAGATGCAACAGAGTATTGTGTTTTTTGTTGCACTTCATGCAATTTTTGCTTAGGCAGTTTTTAGCGTTATGACCAGGTTTTCACAGCGCTTTTGCTTTTGAACAAATTGAAGCCTTGATACCGGTGGCTGCTGAAGAAAAGTGTTGCATGCAAATAATGGGTGATTTCCATTTTTTCACAGAATGCAGCATGGGTTGTCTTGGCACTCGGATGTAATCGAGGTACACACTCGCGATTTGGAGTGTGGTGACTTTCTTTTTTCGGCAATGGATTCCATAGATTTAAATGTTTTTCTAGAAATTTTAGAAATTCTTGTACGGTTGGGACTTCTCTTGGTTGAAGAAGTTATTGCTCGTACTGTAGTCGTGTGGTTTGATCCAATCTTTTCATTAGCAAATGATGCAACAGCGAATCCCATGATGAGGTGTCAATGTCGAGATTTCTAAGTGATAAAAGACACTCTTGGGTTTTATCATGCAGCGACTTGTAATTGTCGCTTGATGTTTTGGTTGGAGCATCGACAAGCTCCTGGATGAGTTTGCTCACCAGTAATCTTTTATTGTTGTATCGCTCTACTACAACCGACCAAGCAGCTTCAAAGTTTTCTCCTGTGATGGTGAAATGCTTGGCTAAGTTTGCTGCTTCCCCTACTAAATGTGTCCTTAAGTACCACATTTCCTGGACTGTTGGAATTGGCTGCTGAACAATAAGGGATGAGAATATGTCGTGAAATTCCTTCCAATGCATGTAGTCGCCTACGAATTTAGGTATTACTATTTTGGGAATAGGCACTGTGGACACTTCTGAATGGCCATTGTTACCCTGAACTGATGAGTTATTTCTGAAGGTTCTGGAGGCTGCCCGGACCTGCTTTTCGAGCTGAATAAATCTTGACATGTTGTACCCGTGTTGAATGGCTTCACCGCATAGTTCTGCTATTTGGTAATGTAGGCCTTCGATATGTTGCCATCGCTTTGTTGCAGCTACGGAGTCTTCAATTGTGTAGTTGGGTTCTAATAATCTGTCTACGGCTGGCATCATGGCTGCTTGCCTTCGCATGAGTCTCACCAGCTCACCAGTTGCCGCCGTGGATTCCTCAGCAGTAGTTGCCTGACATTTGTCGTCTGGGCTGCTGTTCATGAGCCGCATCGTGGCTTCAGGAGGACCGACCTTTAGCATTGAAGATTCGAATTCTTCCTGATATTGCTGCACGATGCCCATGATTGAGCTGTAGTTATCCTTTATAAAGTAATCATGATCCAACGGGATCTTTTCCAGTAACCGAATCTGATTATCGGTACCTTCAAATCTTGCCCACTCCTCGTCAAGCCGTCTCAATCGTTCCTGGAAGTAGCTAATTGATGTTTTCCTTGAAGCTGGGTCCTTTTTGTAATTTCGGATGATGGCTTCAATCCGCTGTCCAGTCTGTTGCTGGCTGATGACAAGCCCTTCGAACGAGGTCATGGTGTATCCCTTCTCCTTGCTAGTTCAAATTAAATGAAAATACTGTGCCTGATACAGGATCACGTCGGAGTCACCAAAAATGTTAAGAGAAAATGTCCTCTTTGGAAGGATACAAGAGTTTTGAGTTTCCTTTCAAGCACTTTAACCTGAAGGATCTTTGTTTCTTTTTTTTGTTTTTCCTGACAAGCACTTTAACCTGCAGGATAGTTGTTATAACAGCTAGCGGTGCAACACTAAAGATTGTTACAATTCTAACCGCTTAATGTACAACATTGTTTAATGTCATTTTATTATCCCGCATCTCATTTCCTTTTTGTAAAATAATTTTTGTCTAAGTCTTGTAAAATCTCTTGCTTGTAAAGTTAAGTAATTTATCACGTTAATAAAAACCCATAATTAATTGAAATTGTGCTTCGACTCCTCATTTCTACAAGATACAACAGTTTAATGCCAACAGAAACTGTTTTCCGCTCATACACGCAAGATACGTTAAAGCCAGAGGGGAAAATATTAGTCAATATCAAATTTAAAAATGTTTCCATATCTGACGAATTATATATTGTACCAAATGGTTGTTCAGCTCTGATAGGTCGAGCATGGATTCGTCGACTGGGTATTAACCTACAGGACCTCGACGAAATCAATTCAAATCACGTTATTACAAATTCTATTAATGAATCAAATGAAATAAAAGAATTCATTTCAGAATTCGAAAATGTTTTTCAACAAAGGATTGGCTGCATACCTAAGCTAAAGGTTTCCCTGCAATTGAGTGAAAACACCACACCTATATATACAAAAGAACGCAACATTCCGTACGCTTTAACAGAACGTGTCGAGAGAGAACTCGTTGAGTTGGAGAAGGCTGGCATTATTACAAAAGTTCCACACAGCGATTGGGGGTCGCCGCTAGTCGTTATCCCGAAGGGAGATGGTAGTGTACGCTTGTGCGTCGACTACAAAGTTGGTGTAAATAAGCGCTTAGTAGACGCACATTACCCGATAAGGAGAATGGACGAAATTTTTAATAGTCTAAGGGACGCTAAATACTTTTGTCGCCTAGATTTGTACAAGGCGTATCTACACGTGCCAGTGGACCAAAAATCAAGCGACATACAAACAATTTCAACGCACAAGGGGACCTTTCACATGAATCGGCTATCGTTTGGCATAAAAACGACACCCGCCGAATTTAATAAAATCATAGATGAGATCTTACGGGAAATCCCTAAAACTGAATCGTATTTCGAAGACATCGTGGTCCATGGCACATCGATGGGTGAATGTAAAGCTAATTTGAGAGCTTGCTTAAAACAACTACAAAAGTATGATTTACATCTAAATGTTTCAAAATGTAAATTTTTCGAAAATCAGATAGAATTTTTGGAGCATGTGATTCAGTACAATAGAGTAAAGGAGGCCTCCTCAAAAGTCGAAGCCGTTTTGCAAATACCTCAGCCCAGTTGTGTGGAAGATGTACGCAGGTTCTTAGGTATGGTGACCTACTACGCAAGATTTATACCAAACTCTTCTACAATTACTACGACGTTTGCTAAGAATTAATTCAATTTTCAAATGGACTTCACAGTGCGAAAAAGCGTTTAATACCCTAAAAACAGAAATTGCCAGTGACCGCGTTTTGATGCCTTTCAACCCGATGCTACCAGTACAACTCGCTTGCGATGCTAGTCCTACGGGAATATCAGGCGTGTTATCCCATATTGTAGAGGGTGAAGAACGACCTGTGGCATTCGCTTCGAGATCGCTGACACAAGCCGAACAGAATTATTCTCAGCTAGATAGAGAGGCTTTAGCTATTGTCTACGCCGTTCAACATTTTCATCAGTACGTTTATGGGCGGTGTTTCAAACTCATTACGGATAACCAGCCCTTAGCCAGAATATTTCATCAACATTCGAAACTGCCTCAAATAACGTCCTCCCGTCTTCAACGTTACGCAGCATTCCTAACTGGCTACAACTACGAAGTAAGTACAAAAAGGAGCGAGGAAAACACAAATGCAGATTTCCTGTCTAGAACCCCTATTAAGTCAGAGTCAGATGCAACTAATTTCATTGATAAGGAGGTACACTGTATCTGTGATTCTACCCTACACCAAATCAACTCCAGCCAATTAAATTTTAAATCGATCCGTAGTGCAACGAGAAATGATCCGGAGCTATCAAAATTAATTTTAAAATTGCGCAATTCAAGTCTAGAATCTGAGTACACCATTGACAACGACATTTTGTTTAGAAACCAAAGGGTTGTCGTACCATCTTGTCTACAACAAATTGTTTTAGAAGAGCTACATTCTACACACATTGGTATTACTAAAATGAAGCAGCTGGCGCGACGAAATGTCTACTGGGTCTCAATTGATAAAGACATCGAAAGGGTTGTACGATCTTGTGCTGCTTGTGCTTCAGTGAGGAAAAATCCACCAAAGGTCATTCTACACCCGTGGGAGGAACCGGATGGTAATTGGCAGCGTGTCCACATTGACTATGCTGGGCCCTACCAAGGTTATCAATTTCTAGTAGTAGTCGATGCAAAATCAAAATGGGTGGAAGGAGGCGTGTGTCCCTCAGCACCCACATCAACTTCAACAATTGAAATATTACGTAACATTTTTGCGAGAAACGGGTATCCAGACGTTCTGGTATCCGACAATGCTACAATATTTAAAAGCGAGGAATTCACAAACTTTTGTGCCAGCTCTGGAATATTTCAAAAATTCATCGCACCAGGCCATCCTGCAACGAATGGCTTAGCAGAGCGGAATGTACAAACACTAAAACAGCGTTTAGCTGCTATGTCCGTCGTCAATACAAAACAAAGTACGGGAAATTGTATTCAAGTACCGAGCGACGCCACTTCGAAACGGGAAATCACCTTCAGAAATGTATCTGGGAAGACAGATAAGAATTCGTTTAGATGCCTTAAAGCCAGGGAACATAACAAAACCAACTACATTTCAAGCCTCGATTAGACAATTTAGTGAGGGCGACCGAGTCAGACACTATCATCTCAACAAACCGACATGGAAATTCGGTACTATCACCCAAAAGTTGGGGTACCTTCACTTTATGGTCGAACTCGACAATGGATTTATTCTCAAACGGCATATTAATCAACTGCGTGCTACGGATGTACAACCACCTCACGTAACAAATAATCAACAATCCCATGTGGTTCCCGAGCAAACGCCACAAAGTGGTCATGATCTTCTTCCGTATCAACTTGGGGCATTAGTCGGGTCCAGCACTACAACACAGTCTCAAGAAGCATCCGAAAATGAAGAGCCTTCAACATCGGGGAAACAACCTGTGGTCGAATCAACACCCAGTCGACGTACATCGTCAAGACAACGTAGAGCACCTCGCCACCTGGGCGATTATGTTCGTCATTGAAGTCCTGTTATTCAAATTAAGTGGGGGAGAATTGTTATAACAGCTAGCGGTGCAACACTTAAGATTGTTACAATTCTAACCGCTTAATGTACAACATTGTTTAATGTCATTTTATTATCCCGCATCTCATTTCCTTTTTGTAAAATCATTTTTGTCTAAGTCTTGTAAAATCTCTTGCTTGTAAAGTTAAGTAATTTATCACGTTAATAAAACCCCATAATTAATTGAAATTGTGCTTCGACTCCTCATTTCTACAAGATACAACAATAGTGTACCAAATAAAACACAGTTAAAATTGCGTTTCTAAAAGCACACTGATTTGATAAAGTTTTATTTACATTCTTTTATATTAAAATTATGCTTACCTACAACTATAATAAAAAATATACACTTAACAGTAGATTAATACTAACAGGTGCAACAAAATTAAATGCTTTATACAACAATAATAATAAATGCCTAATAAGTAATTATTTGTACAATAAAAAACTTGACCTACTTAATAAATAAAAGTGCTTGCTTAACATAAGTCATTGGCTTAAGAAAGCGATTAATATAACAATTTTATGATTGCGACATAAATAAAAAGAAGCAAATGCAATGAATTTATATTTATTGATTATGAAATTTGATTCATGCAAATAAACAAATAAACCAAAGAACATAATAAACTAATATGTATTAACACTTATATTTAATTCAGTCTCATTTAAAAGTACTAAGTCATAAAGTCATACAAATCGTATCTTCTGCTTAAACTAATCAAAGAATTAACGTTAATATGAATAATATTTAGTTTTTTTACAAAAGTATTATCCATGATGACAATTTAATATTCTAACATCGAGAAGATCGAATCAATTCTCGATGTTTGAATTTGTAGTTGCTTGCAATTTAGTTAGTTAGATTTTGCATGGAGTTTTTAAACTCTTCTAAGGCTATTTGTATAGGGTTAATATAATCTACATTATGTGGGTTAATATTTTTTACAGTATCTGCAAAGCTTATATTTTGGTTAAAAGTGAGTGCATGGTGTATATGCTGTATTTTTTTGATCTTCTCTGTTGAAAACTTTGCCTCTTGGCTTTTTTGGTGATTTTTGTTTAAAATTCCTATTTCTGCATTAAAAATATCACACACTTCTTGCTACTTTTTTGCAACTTTATTTTAATCAACTGAATTCATAGTAGGCTGTTAAAAAGAAGTATAAAAAATTTTAAAAAATGCCGAAAGAAAAAGTAATAGAAATGTATTATTAAAAATGAAAAAACCTATAAAGGAGTCTTCAGGATTAAAGAAAAATTGCTGTTTTGCAATATATGCTGCTGCAAAATCCATAGTTCGAAAAAGTAATGTGGATCAACATATAAGATGTGGAAAACACCAATCGGCGTCTTCTAAGCAAGAGAACCGCCCACAAAAACTAATCACGGAATATCCAGTGACTTCAACTTCCACAACATTTTAAAAGGATCTTTGTAAAGCATTGTAAGAACCCAATATACCAATAAAAAAGTTCGTTGTCCCAGTTTCAAAAATTTCACTGAGATATCTATATATAAATCGGCAAGGGCAAAACAGTTAAGAACACTTTCCTTTTCTGTATGTCAACCGATTTGAACAAAAAATACACCATTTGAAAGGTATTTGCTTACGTAAGTGCACAATATATATCGCTTTAATATTGAACTTATAACATAAAATTATAGATGCAGGGTTTTTGAATTTTCGTTAATATTGGGACTGAAACATAAAATTAAACATGCATGGTTCTGAGTTAATAAGAATCTGTAAGAGGGAGATTTTGGTACGTTTTCCTTCTACAACTGGTACTTTTATTTGATTTTCGTTAATAGTGGGCCTAGGAATATGAAATTAAATATGCAATGTCTTTTTCGGTCTTTAACTGGTGCTTTTAGAATTTGTATTAATACTCAACCTAGAAACATCAAATTCAACATGCAGAGTCTAGAGAGATTGAGAAACTACATAAGGAGACTTTCTAGTGCTTTCTTGATTTTCAATTGGTACTTTTTGATTGTTTTTATATTATTGAACTTACAAAACCAAATTAAACATTTGCGAACCTGAGACCGGCGCTTGGTCCCTCGACAAATCAATCCACTAAGGCGAAAATAAACAAATGCGTTTGTATTCTTCATATTTGCATAAATAATTATGGTCGAATTTCGACCACTTGGCAAACACTAGTATTCTCAAATGTCGGCAGAAAAACATACCAGAATTGTATAGGGAATCTATAGAAAGAATGCGCGAAGCAGCCAAAGACAAATTTATATAAATTTCTGTAGATGAAACCACGCACAGCGAACAGAGATGCATATGTTGCAAATTTTATTTTTGTAGTCTGAGAAGAAAGATGACAATGAGAAATGTCTTGCCGATCATGAAGATCTGCAACTAGATACAAATGTATATCGTTAGCTAAAATGCAAAAAGGCTTATCTCACAAAAAATTCAAAATCGAGTTTTAGATAATTATTAAAACTACCATTGCGGTCCAAAATTACGCTTTTATTAACAAATAACATAGGTACGTAACTACAAGTGTAGTTAATTGATAAATGCATTTTCTAACAAAATATAATGAATTGGTTTTCTTTGAAAATTGTTTGAAGAATTCCATGGACGACTAATCAATGCATGTTCTTCTGACGTGAGAAAAAACGTCTTTAAAAAGGTTTATAGTTTTCATTTTGCACAGTTTCTTGCTTCTCCTGTATAATTATATTTTTGTAGGTTACGCCTTTTTGCCATTGAATTTAGCGAAAAATGTTAAAATTAATCCGACAACCCTGGTCATGTGTTTTGTTTGGAATGGTTGACATTTTGGACCGTAAACACTAACAATGCAATGCATTGGATTTTTCGGGATTAATAAATCCCAAATCCTGGGATTTATTTTTATGAGTCCCGGGATTTTTAACATATAAACTTTTATGTACAAAACTGTTCGTTTTTATTGGATTGTTATACTATATGTAAAAAAATTATTGAAAATTATATTTGAGTTATATTTTTTATTGCAAATAATTCTTATTTTTGATTTTAATTTTTGTTTTTGGCACAAAGGGAGTATTTAAAATTTTTAATTTTTGCTTGATATATGACGACTATTTCTGGATTTTTGTATTTTGCTTAATAAAAACCATTATTTTAAGTAGAAACGATATTTGAAGATTCACTTCTCAAGCCTTTTTTACAATTACGTTTAGCAAGTTCAGGTTTGGCTTAAGACAAAATACCAAAATAAAAATGATTATTTTTATGCAAAATATAGAAATCAAGAAATAATTGTTATATATCAAGCAAAAAATAAAAATTAATCACGATCCAATGAAATTATTATTCAGAAACTAAAGAATAAAAGTTGATATAATTATAACAATTAAGTCGTAATATGGATGAAATAGCTCATATTTCTTCCGGTCCAATAATAATAAAACATTTGCTTAAAAAACTTACGGTAAATAAAATAATTTTTTTATAAATAAACACTATCTAAAGTATTCATAAAAAAATTATTTAAACTTGAAATCTGTTTAAGAAACATTTGAATAAACATTTTGTTTTAAAATAAATTTCAAACGTACTTAAATTATTGATTATGAATCTCGCCCTCACCCTGGAGGTGTACTGCACTGCAGTCGACATAGTGTTACAGTTTTTAACTCAGCTATTGAGATCGATGAGGGACAACACTTTGCAGTGTATTAATTTCGTCACAACTTAACTCACATTAAAAATTGAATTGCTATCAAAAAACCGAAATGAATTGCTCTAGAAAAACTAAGAGATACGTATATTTTTTTAAGCTTTTTTCAGAATCTGATCAGTTTGATCATGGGTGAGGCCAGTGTTATAAACATATGTATAAAATAAATTGTTTTGTTGTTTTCATTTTTAAAAAATTATGTTACGTATATAAAACCTTTTGAATATTCGAAAAATCCCGAAATCCAGGAAAATCCTGAGGATTTCCAAAATCCCGAATCCCGAGAGCATAACATAAAAAAGCACATTAGTGGAAAAAAATATTAAAGCATCAATGTACAGAATTAAACGTACGATGACCGGCTCAAGATAATAGTCTGGTAGAAAATAAAGTTTGTCCTAAAAATTTTAGGAATTGAAATATTACAAAAATTAAATACATAACTGAAATATGGCTCATGATTTTTAAAGTCACATGTGATTTGAAATCACGTGATTTGGATAAAAGTGATTTTCAGAACTGACCTGTATAAGTATTATAAGATGACTCAAAATGTATAAATAGCGCATACAATCTATTTCTACAACAAGTATGTATATTATAATATTTCATGAAGTTAAAATATTATTTTTATTAATTGTTCTTAATATTTTGAAAAAAAAAAAATTTTAAATTTAATTAAAATTGAAAGATTTAAAATTTGTAACGAAACTTCAGTTCGGAGACTGAGATGGTATAACTTGGAAACGGGGCTACCTATTAATTCGGCCGTGCTCGTCGTTGGGGGGGTTGTTTGTTCCCAAATAAAAAAAATAATCAATTTCATTAGTTTCTTAGAGATTTTAAATTATAGGTAGCAAAAAAAAGAACAATAATTGAATCATATAAACAGATTGATATAAGATCAAAATTAAAAAAAAATAAACATATATGGTTTGATGATATGCGTGTAGCGAAATATGTTATATACTACACGGGTCCTAGCCCACCCTCTTTGCTGATATATATATATATACTGTTTATCAGCCCAAAAACTTCATAAAAATTAAAATACAAACAAAAAAAAAAAAAAGTAATCACCCTATATGCCGCATGCCTATACTTCACTTTTCACAATCAAAAGATAATATTTAAAATTTCATGTTTGAATTATAACAATTTATTAAACAATGAATATTAATTCTATTAAAATTGCCAATTAATAAAAATTCGTGCAATTACATTTGGTCACAATTTAAAATTTAGCCATTTCTCTTGTAAGATAAAAAAAACCCTTAAATATTTATTTATATATCTATGTATGTATTTTATGAATGTTTTCAAATATGGAAAATTTAAATAAGAATATAAATAAAAACAATTAAATCAACTTACTTAGTTTATGATTTCTCCCTCGATGTCCTCAGGCGCCGGAAGACTTTAGGCAGTATACGTATTCTTATTATGATCAACTAATTAATCGAAGTTTGTTTTTTAATTTTTCCATATGATTGTTAAATAATAATATGTATGTAAGTCTTATAATATTTAAGAGAATGTTTGTTTCTCTAAATATTATAACATATACATTTGAGTGTATTTTTTTTTTAAGTGTAAAGGTATTTAAAAGTTTATGGATTAATGTCAAATTAGGTGACCATTACAAAACCATACAGGTAATTCAAGCAAAAATTTAAAGTTAAATCATTTATAAAATTTAATCCCGATTTTAAATCGACTTCCACATATAATGTTTGAAAGTCCGTCAAAATGTAATAAATAAGAAATGTAACTTAAAATTAAAAAAAAACTATTCAACCGGTTGGTCACCCTATTTATAGGTATGTATGTATTATCGGATATATGTTTATTCGCAGGAAAATTAGTTTCGTGGCAAATCCCAGAAACCAGAAACGTTTCTATTTTTCCCAAAAACTCTATCAGATTCCAGAATTGTAACTGGTTCTCAATTGCAATTCAAATAAAAAACTTATCCGCCCTTAAAAACCAGAGAAAGTTTCACAAATGCACGTTTCGTCTTCTTTTCCTTTTTCTCACCTTCTTTTTCCCCTTCAGGAACCAATATATATATGACACAAAATCCTACCAAAAACAACAAAATATAAACTAACACGATAATTTCACAAAACAAAAATAATAAGTTTCCTTACCGTTTAAAAAGTATTAAAGATTTATTATTTTATAACCAATTTGCAATATTCGAATAACTTATTCAAATTATTTTAAAAAAATTACTCTCCTTCCCCGTAAAATAAATTTTTTCTTTTCCACAAGACTTTCCTTAATGAAATTTTTATTTGAATGAAAATTTTTCGACAAATTATGAAGGTTTAAACAAAAAGTTTCTAGATTAAAACAAAATAAATTTCTAATACACAGAAAAAATTAAAAAATGGTTTTAATCACCAAAATAATTGAATCAATCAAAAAATTGTTTAATTTTGCACCTATCACCAAAATGATTATACCAATTACTCAGAATTGTAAAAATTGCAAAACAAGGATTTTTTTTCAATTAACAAGTTTTTGCATTTTAATTACAGAAATAATTGAAAAAATTATTAATATTAAACAATCTTTTAATTGAATGAATTAACAAAGTAATTAAAAAAAAATCAATGTTTTAATTGCATCAATTACTAACGTAATTGATTACAATACAGAAAATTGATTATTTTAATAATTGTATTGATTAAATCAGTAATATAATTTTTGCCTTAAATCAATTAAATTTTTAATTGAATTAATTAATCAGTGTATTTGAAATACAGGCTTAATTCAATTACGTAAATTATTCAATCAAGCAAATTGTTAATTGAATAAATTTGTTTAATCAATTCAGCTGATGATTAAATGAAGCAAAATAATAATCAAATTTTTGCTTTAATTCAATTAAGTAGATCATTGAATAAATTAAAATGTTATTTTAATTTGTATTCAAATTTGATCAAGTAGATGATTGCATTAATTAAAATGTTAATTGGATTTTATTTTAATTCAATTAAAAAAGTTATTGAAAATATTCAACCAATCTCAAAAAAAACAAAAATAATTAATAGACGTTTAATTTTATTCGAAACGATTTTTTTATTTAATTTTTTTAGATAAGTTTGTTTTTTATAGTTTATATAGATTGAACAAAAACATAAATATAAATACAAAGATATTGGAGATCTTTTAAATTTATTTTGTAATTTTAAATTGTGTTCAATAGTATTTATTTAAATATATTTTAAATATATATATATATACATACATATGTACATATGTTTTATTTTAATATTTAGGCCTGTTCTGAAAATCACTTTTATTCAAATCACGTGATTTCAAATCACATGCGCTTTTTAATATCACACGTGTGATATTTTTGTGTTCCAGTTTTGAGTGTTTCGATATGATTTATAAGTGCCGAAAGCACACTGGAAAAAACAAAATAGGAATGATTTTTAGAACACTACAGAACCACACGTGTGATTTTAAAAGTACGTGATTTGAAATCACGTGATTTTCAGAACAGGCCGATTGTTTAAAAATTACTTGTATTCTTTGTTTAATTGTAATAGCTCATGTTTAATTGTACAAATTTTAGAAGATTTTTTTGACAAAGAAATTTCGTACATACAACTTTGTAGAAAATTATAAAATAACTCTGATTCTTCAGGGTATTCAAGATTGAAAACAAAAAATATTTTAAAAAGTATATCAAATGCATTTAACACATTACAAAATGTATATCTGTAATTGTCAAAATATATGTTTATTAATTGTATGTTGGGAAGCGGTCCAACAATTGTATACAAACTATACTCTGTAAATTAATTTACCCCTATACGAAAAAGTTGGTAAAATTTGGTTTTTATCACAAATTCGATTGCAATAAGAACGATCACCATCAACATCATCATTTAGAACGATCTCCATTCACACCTATAGCATTAACGATGATCTTCATAGAGAAAATGAACGTTTAAAAACTTTTATATGCTGGCCATTAAAATGGTTAGATAAAAGGAAATTGGCAATGACTGACATTTATATGACATTTTTATAGCAGAGATTATGATAAAACAAAATGCTATTTTTATGAAGTTGAAGTTTCGAATTGGCGACCTAATCACAATTTAAAGAACATTTACGCTGGTCACTAAATTGGGCTTTATTGAGAAGATGTTGTACTAATAATTTACCCTTTAATTGGAATGCTTTATTTGAACTACTACAACCACCCAGTTATGATACCTGTGGTCTAAGAGATGTAGAAATACAAGACGATAATTTTTACAATATTCCTCTTTTTAATAACAATATGGAAAGGAAAAACGATGATATCACTAGTTGCAATAACAAAACATATAAAGATTATCAAGTGTTTGAAATTCTTATTTCATTTGTTGAATGCTCAAGAACTATACAAAACGTTGACATTTTATCATCATCCATAAAAAATATTTTTATATTTATCATTTCATATTATTCATTTTAGTTGTAATTTTATTTGCATTAGAATATATTTTATTTGTTGAAATTAATAAATAAGGAAAAAATTAAACTTTATTTTAGTTTTATATATTTCCTTTCTTTCTCATGTATACATTTAGGCCCTAATCATGTAAAACGCAGCGCAACGCCAAAAAATAACGTTGCAATTTTGTTGTTGCTTTCTATAGAAATTCATGTACCGTTTTAAAATTCTCAACGCCCCAAGTTTTGCAGCGTTTGAAATTTTAAAACGTAATGCGAATTTCGGTAGAAAGCAACAACAAAATAACAAAATATTTATGACATTGTTTTACGCTGCGCTTAACATGATTAGGGCCTTAGTAATTTATAAATTAAATATAAAGCTAATGAGAGAATTGTATATCTGCATCTCTTTCTTTCACATTATTATACCTAAATATCAATTTTCTTAATTAATAAAATGTACTTAGATCGATTTAGTTTAGCTTATATTAATTTGGAGAAATTGATTTATTTTCAGTTAAAGAAAATAAACTAAAGTGAACAGTTATAGAAAATGGACTCCTCTAAAAATTTAATAATCAAGTTTAATAAGCTTGGTTATAGCAAATCCTTATTACATATAAAGGATCTTATAGTGTCAGCCAAATATGTAATTATAAATGCAGACAACAAAATACGGTACCACAATCAGAATGCACTTGATGATAATATATTGTTTTTTGCCGCATTAATACACTTCGCTATGTATGTAATGAACGGTTTGAGCAAACTACTCTTAAAAAATGTTTTCAACTAATAGTTACTCTCTGAATTTAAAATATAAATGTTCTATAAACATTTACAACTCGCATTATATTAAACGAGTCTAACTAAATTCATTATATAGTTTTAATATATTTAAATATTATACTATTGTAAATCTCTTTAAGTTTTCTTTATTAATTTATTTTGTTATAATTTATATAAATAACTAGCTTAACCCGGTGCGCTTCGCTACACTGACCCCGCACATTTTTATATTGAAATTTATAGTTTCCTATAATAGTAGCTTTAACCACGTTTGAAGACTCTCCCTTTAATAGTTCTTCAGTTGAGCGATATTTAATATATGCATCCTATGGGAGGTATTTCCCCCCCTGCGCCTACCCGCTTTATTTTTATTTTCAAAAGTGTAGTATACCATAAGAGTGACTTTTAGAAACTTTGAACATTCTCACTATTACAGTTCTTAAGATATGCGATGTTAAACATTGGCGTCCTATGGGGTATTCCTATACCCCCGCTGCTATTTTATTTCAATTCCGGGGCTCAGTAGATCCTACTACAAAAAGTTCAGCAAAATGCGTGCAGCGGCTCTTAAGATATGCGATAATTAATATTGGCATCCTATGGGGGGTACCAATTCCCCTGCCCCTATCGAAAAAATAAGTAGCCTATTTTATTTTTAGGGCTCACGTGATGTTACTGTAAAAATTTCAGGAAAATCGGTTCGATAATTAATATTGGCATCCTATGGGGGGTACCAATTCCCCTGCCCCTATCGAAAAAATAAGTAGCCTATTTTATTTTTAGGGCTCACGTGATGTTACTGTAAAAATTTCAGGAAAATCGGTTCAGTAGTTTCGGAGTCTATAAAGCGACAAACAAACAAACATACATAATTCATTTTTATATATATAGATATAAGATATTAATACTGAACACAACTTTGTAGAGTTTTGGTTGTAATTTGATTTTTGTCTACGATTCTATCGACCTTGATCAGAAGTATAGGATGAGTTGTAATAAATAGCATTATATGACTTTTGACATTTAACAATTTCAGATTTCTAAACAGAACTGACATAAAAGTTGAAATAAAGTTTATACTTCCTTTTTATTTTGGACTCTTGGGAGGTAACACCACAATTAACAACTTCGCTCAATCCTTAACTTTAAAAGCCATCCTTGTAAAAGATTAATTATCTGGTAATATAAACGCATTGTCAATTCCTTTTCCAAAGGTAAATCCTTATATTCCTTATAACTATCTACTTAAACTGATATGTTAGAACTTTAAGCTGGCTTGAGTAAAATATCATGATTCGTAACCGTTTTAGCCGAACTAAAATGATTCTTAGGAGGGTAAATTGTATTGTACCTATTTGACCAATCATCCCGAAATTCTGAAGACTAATTTCTGGTATTACAAAAATATAAATTAAAATAATTTCAATACAGCAGTGTAATTAGTTTTAGCGTCAACAGTAAATTTCACAAATTTGCATGATATTTTTACTGGCCATACGAATTTAAGTAAGAAATTTTACCGCAATATCTATATCTGTGATGGCCTTAGGCGAATTTAATTATTTTCCCAAAGTGGGCTTTATTTGGTTTTAGGCGCAATAAACTGTTTTCCGATAGTAGGGTTTGTATGGGGCCTAGGGTAAATTATGGACCAATCATAACGAAATGTGACAGTTTAATTTCTCGTCCTATAAAACTGTGACGTCAATTTGATAGCATTATTTATTACGGTTTTAGGCGTACTGAACGGTTTTCCGGGAGCAGGGTTTATATGGGGCCTGGTGTAAATTATGGACCGATCTTCAAAAAATTGGACAGTGTTCTGTTCACAGATTTCAGATTGACAGATTTCTGGTCCTATAAAACTGTGATGTACCAAATTTTAGTACGCTAGTGTTATTTATTGCGGTTTTAGGCGTACTAAGCTGTGTTCTGGAGAGCAGGGTTTATATGGGACCTAATATTAATTATAGACCGATCTTCAAAAAATTTTACAGTTTGATTTCTGGTCCTATAAATCTGTGACGTAACAAATTTTTGTAGGTTAGCGTTATTTATTGCGGTTTTAGGCGTACTAAACTGTTTTCCGAGTGCAGGGTTTATATGGAACCTAGTGTAAATTATGGACCGATCTCCAAAAAATTCTACAAAGTCATTTCTGGTCCTATAAAACTGCGCTTTTACGCGTACTAAACTGTTTTCCGCGAGAAGGGTTTATATGGGGCGTATGGTCAATTATGGTCCGATCTTCTCGAAATTTAACAGTATGATTTGCAGTCATATAGCGAGAATTCGTGCAAATTATTTTATGTCATTCCGTGCATTATTCCACCATTTATGTTAGTTTTGTATCAAAATTATCAATTTCTTTAGGGTGGTGGTTCCACATTTTGATTCATAGTTCTGATCCTACTGAACCGATGTTGCTGGATTTCAATCCCAAACTGCTTAGGATAACTACAAGCAATTTGAGACCAAGTTTGTTCTTTTCGTTTGCGTTTTTCGAAAGTGAGCGTGTTTTCAACAGACGGACATGACTAAATTGACTTAGAATTACTCAAGGAGCCAGAATAACTTTATGGGGTCATAGATGTATTATAAAAAAGTATCACACGGAGTGACCAACAAAGTAAAGCTAATGAGAGAATTGTATATAAAAAATGAGAAGACCGTAGATAAGAAAGAATTTTAACAAGCAAAATCTGAAGTTTTTGCGAAGTGCATGTCATTAATAGAAACGATGAAAAGCCCACTTAGTGATGCGAACATATTTACCAAATTATTTACTAGGCAAAGTATTAAATTTAAGTATTTCAAATAGCCTTTAATAGTTTTATTAATTACAATTGTATTTAAATACAAAAAAAAAAAAAAACAACAGTAAAAAGGAAAAAGTAAATAAAAGAAATTTTAAAAGTTCAAGAAAATATTAAATCAATTAGTTAAAATAAGTTATTCTAAATACACATATATACACAACAACACACATTTTTTCCCACATTTTTTCCAGACAGTTATATTAAACGCTTAAAATAAATATAATATTACAATTTTCTATTCCCATAGTTTAGCTTTTTTACAAATACAAAATTATTTTTAATTAAAAATTTAGTCTTAAGATTCATTTAAAATAAATAAGACGTTCTAAAGAACGTCAGAAAACAAATACTTATATATTTTGTTTTATTTAAAAACTGTTTCTCCCCAAACAGTTAACTGGCGCAGTCGGTTTCGCGAACCATATTTAATAATTTTGGAAAAAATTAAGTGTTAAACCTTTTTTTTAAATTAACAAAAAATTAGAAAGAGAACTTTAAAAGAATATATATTTGTGAGAAGAAAGAAACCCATATTTAATAATTTTGAGAAAAAGTAAAGTGTTAAATCCTTATTTATACAAACAAAAAAAAATTAGAAAGAGAACTTTAAAAGAATATATATTTGTGAGAAGAAAGAAACCCATATTTAATAATTTTGAGAAAAAGTAAAGTGTTAAATCCTTATTTATACAAACAAAAAAAAATTAGAAAGAGAACTCTAAAAATATTTGTGAAAAGAAAGAAAATTTTTTAAGGAAAAATAAATAAACATATTTTTTTATAAAACGTTTGAATTGTTCAAACTAAAAACAGCAAAGTGATATTTGTTAAAAGATACTGTGAAAAGATGAGTAGATTCGATGTAAACAGGGATCTACAGCAAGCCGACCGGGCAATGCAGGAAAAGATCGCTGAATTAGAGGCGGTCCTGCGGTTGCAAGAACAAAAAATCCTCCAGCAGCAACAGCAGT
The DNA here is from genome assembly GCA_943735925.1 of Pollenia amentaria. Lineage (NCBI taxonomy): Eukaryota > Metazoa > Arthropoda > Insecta > Diptera > Polleniidae > Pollenia > Pollenia amentaria. The sequence goes on from OX031009.1 coordinate 71,525,708, forward strand.
TGCAAGAACAACAGCTGCAAATGCAACAGCAGTTGCAAGAACAACAACAGGAACAAATACAACAGCAACAACTAGAACAAGCTCAACAAGAACAGCAACAGCGTCAACAATTACAAGAACTTAATCTACAACAAACACAACAACAACAGCTACCCCCACAACAATATCCTCTGAACGATGAGTTCGGATTTAATATGACGGCCAAGGACGTCATTGAACAGTTCCGGCGTCTAAAGCCTCTTGACGAAAGGCATAGCCCAAGAGCATTTATACATGCCGTTGAGGCAAATCTTGCTCTCTGCAGGAACAATGAAACTCTGGCTCAATTCTGCATTAGGATTGTGGCAAACGAAAAAGTTCTCGGAAATGCTGGTAAAAGGGTGAGAGAACTACCAAACAATGCCTCCTGGGAGGAAATTAAAGCAAGGATTCTACAAGAGTACAGACCGAGAAGGACCTATGCGGAAATCTTCAATTACTGCCGTACAATAAAAGTAAGGAATCTAAATGAATTATTTAATATATTTGAAAAAGCTAAATTCGAAATAAACGACATATATTTAGGGGATCAATTCAAACCAACTATATATAGGCCAGAAAATATCGACAGGGATCTGGTAGATATTTTGCTAGAAAAAATAGACGGACCTATTAGGGCACACATAGGAGAACATGAGACTTTGACCGACATTATTCTTAAATACACAAGACTTAAATTATTGGACGATACAAGAGCCATTGCTTTCAACCATAGGACAATGGATGATGATGATAGACAAGAAATTCTGGAACACCTTTCCGTTACTGAACAAAATTCACACAATTCAATTGAGACTTTAAATAAACAAATAATAATCAACAATTCGATGAACAAATCACTGCATCATCTGAAAACTGCGGTGGAAAACGATAGAAAGGAAATAAGCATATTTTTGCAGAAGATAAAGAACACGAATAATGAAATAGTGAAGGAGATAATTTACTTAGACCAACTTACAAAACTTAAAACCTTAGAACATAAAATAGATCAGATTCAGGATAATGTAGTTTCAGCAAAAAGTAATATTATACATCCAAGTATGTTTACTACACAAGAAATAGAGAAGTTTGAAATTGATTTTTATAAGCTTAGGATGTTGAAAGTAGGCATAATGACTTATAGTGATCATTCTTTGATTATCGCGGTACTAATTCCTGACAATTACATTAAAACTGATTTAAAAATGATTATCCCTATTCCAAACAAAAACAAAATTGAAATAGACGCAAATGACGAATACATAGTCGAAATTGATAACCAAACTTTTACATACCAAGATAATGTACCTTTAAGGAAATTGAAAATAACTAATCATTGTACTTATTATAATACGTGTAAATTTAATTTTAATAACATTACATCTATATTAAGTCTTGACGAAGAAACAATTATTGTAAAGAATGTTTTTTTCGAAAAGGTGAATCAAGATTGTGATGATAGAAAATTTAAATTGGAAGGAAACTTTTTTATAAATTTTAATAATTGTAGTATAACAATTCGCAACCAAACATTTTCCAACAAAAAATTTATAATAAAAGAAAAATATTTTTATCCAAACTTTAATAAGTTTGAGAATTTAAGTATATCAAATGTTAACCCAAAATTTACTAATATCATAACAGAGCATTTTGAGAACATTAAGCAAATTGAGGAGCTTAAATTTCATAAAACAGTTTCTTATGGTATAAGTGCAACGCTAGTAATTATAATCGTTGTGATATCTGTAGTTTTGTATTGCCTTATTAAAAGAAATAATGTAAAGGTAACCATTAAAGAAAATGTTGCAACTAGAGGTAGCAGAGCCGAATTATCAGGTTCAAATGAAGTAGGAGAAATATTAAAAAAATATAAGTCATAATAAAAATCATTCAGTCGGTCGTGCTCGATGAGAAAAGACGTGTTTCTTTTAACTCCGCATACGGTTTTTTTTTTTTTTTAACATAAATTAATTAATAATATCAGTGTAACAAGCGAATTTGGACGCTCAATATAAAAGTGAACAAAAGAATAACTATAAAAAAATTAAGAAAAAAAAAAAATACAAGTAAAAAAAAAATATACTTACATATGTATGTATGTACGCACATACATACTTGCAAATAATCTGTGCAAAAAAATATTTATTCTTTTTTTCTTTTATTATCTCGGTGTAACAACATTATACATAATAAAAAGAGCACAGTCAACAAAAAAAATAAAAACAAAAAAATAAAAAAACGGTGAAAAAAACATAAACAACTCTATATGAGTAATAACAATGAAACAACAACAAAAGTAAATGATATTCATGCTAGTGAAACCAATGTGGAAATAAACACAACAACAGAAAACAATACAAGCGTTACCACTGTTACCATAATCCCAAACATAGACGCAATGTTAAACAAACAAGAAAAAAGTTGTCAAAAACCACAAGTGCAAGTTGGTATGGATAGGTATATAACAGTGCTTAAACGTGGTCGCAGCCCTGCCTCTTCAGCTGTTGCCTCTGCCTCGAAAGTTCCATCTTTTGATAGAATAAACTCGCAAAATCGTTTTGCAATTCTGGAGGATGAATATTCTGAAACACCCAACGTCATAAAATCGTCGAAGCCACCCCCGATATATCTTAGGGAGCAAAACTCAAGTGAGCTAATAAAAAGTTTAATATCGGTGATAGGTGAAAATTCGTTTTACGTAGCTGCAATCAAGCGTGGTAATATTAACGAAACAAAAATACAGATTAATAATGAGAATGATTTTCGTAAATTAGTTAATAAGTTTGAAGCACTTAAAAAAAGCTTCTATACTTACCAGCTGAAAAGCAGCAAAGGTCTGCAGGTTGTGATAAAGGGCATTGACTCATGCGTGGACCCAGACGAAATAAAAACATTTTTAGAAGAAAAGGGTTTCAAAATTAAAAATGTTACAAATATTAAAAATAGGGAAAAAAATCCCCAACCACTATTTCGAGTGGAGTTAGAGCCCGGCGACGTTAAGCTAAAAAAAAATGAAACGCATCCCATTTACAGCTTAAAATACATCCTGTACAGGAAAATAACGATAGAAGAGCCGCACAAAAGAAATGGGCCCGTTCAGTGTTTAAACTGCCAAGAATTTGGTCATACTAGGGCATACTGCTATTTACCCCCTGTTTGTGTCGTATGTGGAGAACTACATGGTACCGTTCAGTGTGATAAGTCAAAAAATGACCCTAATGTAAAAAAATGTAGCAACTGTGGTGGTAATCACACTGCCAACTATAGAGGATGTCCGGTATATTCTATTGTCAAGCGTTCTGTTGGACAGAAACTTAATCCGCCACAAACGCAGGCAACTTATCAAGAAACGGCGTTCAAATACCGCAGCCAAATAATAACAGAACCTCGTACGCTAATGTCTTAAAATCTAATCATATGCCATTGCAAGGTGATTTACCAAATAATGACGAAATTCCCACTTCTAATTTAACTCGGCTAGAAAAAACCATGGAAACATTAGTGCAAACCGTTAACAATTTTACCAACACAATGGGTAACATGATGCAAGAAATGTTAAGAATGCAATCGATGTTATTGCAAGCTGTACTAAATAAGCCATGAACTGTCTAAAAATTTGCTTTTGGAACGCAAACGGCATCCGCCAACATAAAAATGAACTAGAATACTTCCTTAAAAATAAACAAATCGATGTTATGATGGTTTCTGAAACTCATCTGACCTCGAGAAATACGTTTAAAATCAATGGTTATATATTATATGATACCAAGGACCCTCGAGGTAGAGCTTGTGGAGGTTCTGCCATTTTGATAAAAAACCGAGTAAAACACTACTTAATGTGTGATCATCGTGAAGATTATCTCCAAGCAACGACCATTTGCGTTGAGGAATTAAATCGAAACCTAGTTATTTCATCAATATATTCACCACCTAGATTTTCAATATCAGAAAGCCAATATAATAAATACTTCAAAGCATTAGGACCCTGCTTCCTGGCTGCTGGCGATTATAACGCTAAACATACTTTCTGGGGGTCACGACTTATTACGCCTAAGGGTCGTGTTTTGTTTAACACAATTCGTAAAATGGATCTAAATGTGGTCGCGAGCGGTGAACCAACATATTGGCCTACTGATCAGCAAAAAGTTCCAGATGTCATAGATTTTGGAGTGGTTAAAAACATCCCCGCAGAAACGATTTATGTTGAGGCTTCCTTAGAATTATCTTCCGACCACACACCTACAATTGTTACTATAATGATTCCAAATAGAATCGTATCGCCGTCTGGGTACTTATCCAAATCACCCTCACAAATAAATTGGTTAAAATATAAAAAATATCTTAGTGCCCATTGCACAGAAAATATTCCGCTTAGCACACCGGAGAGCGTGGATCTCGCTATTGTTAATTTTGACAGTTATCTCAAACTAGCTGTTCAACATTCCAGCACAACCCTCAAAAAAAGCAAAAACAATATATATTCTGTAGATGTCGAGCGTCTATTGACTGAAAAAAGGAGAGTTCGAAGAGAGTGGCAATTGCACAGATCCCCCCAACTTAAGACTTTATTAAAAGAGTGCACAAAAAGGCTAAGAAAGTTACTGCAGTCCCAAAAAACTGCATCCTTTGAAAAATATCTTAAGGAACTTGATGCAACTCCGCAATCAGACTACTCATTATGGCGTGCAGCTAGAAATCTTAAAAGACCAGTTATCACTAAACCACCATTAAGAAACTTAAACGGAAGTTGGGCAAGAAATGATATAGAAAAAGGAAATCTTTTTGTTAATCATTTGAAAACCGTATTTACCGCTCACACATCTCTCGATATGGCGGTCGAGTTACCACCTGTTGCTGTTAGAGCAGCTGTTCCACTAAGATTTGAGATAAGAGAAATCGAAAAGGCTATTCATGATTTAAGCCCCTGGTTTTGATAAGATCAGTAACAAAATGCTTTTGGAGCTACCCAGCATAGCAAAGAAAATTATTCTCTTTATTTTTAATGCTATTTTACGCCTTGAATACTACCCCCAGGAATGGAAAGTATCATTAGTTACCATGATACCTAAATCAGGAAAGGATCCTACAAAAGTTGAGTCATATAGACCTATAAGCTTATTGTCTAATATATCAAAGCTGTTTGAGAAGCTGTTAGTGTCAAAATTAACCCCAATTTTAAATGTAAATAGATGTATTCCAAACCATCAATTCGGCTTTAGAAGAGAACATAGCACAATTGAACAAACCCATCGTATAGTAAACGCCATAAGAAAAACCTTTGAAGAAAAAAAATATTGTTCCGCCCTCTTCATCGATGTTTCTCAAGCTTTTGATAAAGTCTGGCATGAAGGCTTATTACATAAATTGAAGCTAAATTTACCAGTAAACACACACAAGCTGTTAGAAAGCTACTTAGTCGGTCAAAAGTTTATTATTAAAGAAGGTGCTTTTATAAGTTCTCCTCAGCCAATTGACGCTGGAGTCCCTCAGGGAAGCATCATGGGCCCACTGTTATACCTAATATATACCTCAGACATGCCAACAAACAACCACACCCTAACTTCAACATTTTCTGATGATACAGCTTTTTTAAGCGTGCACGAAAACTGTCATGAAGCTTCTCGCTACTTGCAGGATCATATATTTGAACTGGAAAAGTGGTTAAAACAATGGAGGATAAAGGTTAATGAGCAAAAATGCGTACATATAACATTCACCTTGCGTCGGGAGTCATGTTCCCCTATTAAAATCAATAATCAATTAGTGCCCCAACAATCGCATGTAAAATATCTCGGAATTCATCTAGATCGGCGTTTAACATGGAAATGCCATATAGAAGCAAAACTAACACAAATGAAACTAAAAGCAATTCAACTTAATTGGCTTATTGGAAGAAACTCTGTTCTTAGTCTCGATTGTAAACTTCTACTTTACAACTCTATCTTAAAACCAATTTGGTGCTACGGTATTCAGTTATGGGGCACTGCCTCGGCTTCTAATATCGAAAAAATTCAAAGGCGACAAAATAAACTTCTTCGAATAATCACAGCCGCTCCCTGGTATGTTAAAAACTCAAATATTCACAAGGATCTCAATGTGCCGTTAGTAAAAACTATTATTACGAACTATGCAGTAAAATATTTAAAAAGACTTGAGTCGCACCCAAATCCACTAGCTCGAAATATTTTAAATTACAGCGGCCACTCTAGATTAAGGAGAAGAGATACAGCAGGACTCATCAGACAAGAAGAGCGCTAAACATCTACATATGTGAACAGAAACCGTGAAGAGAAAAATTTTCGTCTAGCATTGGCAGGACAAAAATAAAGTATTAGTATAAGATTTGATTAATTATTGTTAGTTCATATTTAATATATGAAGATTCAATAAATAAATAATGAAAAAAAAAAAAAAAAAAAAATAATAAAAATCTAATAATTTAAATTTAAGATAAAATTTTTATAAAAATAAAATAAACTGGAAAAATGCAGTATATTTACAATGGAATATTGATATATATACACTTATATTATAATAACACTTAAAGTTTAAAATCTATTTTATATTGATAAATTACAAAAACAATTATTTAAAAACCATAAGAAAAATCAAGTATAATGAAATCCAGGAGTATTTCAAACAAGGGGTGGAGGAGTTACATATTCACTCCTTTGTCTAATAGTATTGGCTGGTAGAAGTGTAGGGAACCAACATCATATTACATTTATATTTTATGTTCCCACATTTTTTCCAGACAGTAATATTAAACGCTTAAAATAAATATAATATTACAATTTTCTATTCCCATAGTTTAGCTTTTTTACAAATACAAAATTATTTTTAATTAAAAATTTAGTCTTAAGATTCATTTAAAATAAATAAGACGTTCTAAAGAACGTCAGAAAACAAATACTTATATATTTTGTTTTATTTAAAAACTGTTTCTCCCCAAACAGTTAACTCGCGATCCCTCTGTATTTAATAATACGGTTTCTACACTTACAAATATAAAACCTGCAAGCGTTGCCTCAACGGCAAAATAATTTTATAAGTGATGAACATATTAACCCCCAATCAGGCATAATAGAGAACTTAAGCTACGTTCAGACTGATGAAATATTTGAAAGCAAACATCAAATATTTCATTAACGTAGTCTGAACACAATGCAGCAACTGTGGTTGTTATCACACTGCCAACTATAGAGGATGCCCTGTATACTCTATAGTCAAGCGCTCGGTTAGACCGAAACTTACTCCCCCTCAAATGCAGGTAACAAATCAAGTTAACACTAATGACATTCAGGTACTAAAGACTAGTAATAACAGAACATCCTACGCTAACGTCCTAAAATCAAAACATATGCCAATGCATGGTGATTTGCCAAATAATGATGAGACTCCAGTTTCTAATTTAAGTCGTCTAGAAACCATGGAAACACTAGTGCAAACAGTAAATAACTTACAAACACAATGGGTAATATGATGCAGGAAATGTTAAGAATGCAATCGATGTTATTGCAGGCTGTACTTAACAAGCCCTGAATTGTTTCAAAATTTGTTTATGGAACGCAAACGAAATTTGCCAACATAAAAATGAACTAGAATACTTTCTGAAAAGTAAGCAAATTGATGTAATGATGGTTTCTGAAACTCATTTGACCTCAAGAAATACCAGGGCTGTGGAGTCGTCCGAAAAAAGTACTAACTCCGACTCCGACTCCAAACGCTGAAATTGTTTAAGTGCGACTCCGACTCACGACTCCGACTCCGACTCCGACTCCTACTCTAACCGTGATGCGAAATGAATGAAACGTAAAATTATTTCTCTTTTGTGTAGAAACATCTTTATTAAACGAATTATGGGAATCTCCGCGTAATGTGCATAAGAAAAACATGAGTGTTATGGTAGGAATTAAAGGCAGGCCGATAAAGATGTTTCTACACAAAAGAGAAATAATTTTACGTCACAATTTTTCTAATACATACTAGTATTTATGCGCTATAGCATCACTTATTCTGTACAATGTTGAAAATATTTCAGCGTTGATGGTTAAAAAATTCTGATATTAAAATTATTGGCAATTCCTGTCATTAACATTTTTTAGCATGAGTAAATTATTTAAAAATTCACACATCTTTTTCAACCAGATCAATAACTGAGTATAAATTTTGCTAATGTAATTTAGACTTTTTCCCGCACGTATAAAAAATATACCTAAATATACTTAAATAGTAAAGTACTTGAATCAACTATTTCTCATAAAATAAATTAAAATCTACTTATTCATATTGATCTGCAAAATATTGCATCGCCAATTTCGAAGAATTTTTATATTGGAAAATATTAGAAATTTTTTCAAATTTTTTATGCCGAAAAATTTTGGAGTCGGAGTCGCGCGTTGTTTTGGGTACTGCGACTCCGACTCCGATTCCGGTACAAAAACCTCAACTCCGACTCTTCAACTCCGACTCCACAGCCCTGAGAAATACGTTTAAAATCAATGGTTATATATTATACGATACCAAGGACCCTCGAGATAGAGCTTGTGGAGGTTCTGCTATTTTGATTAAAGCCCGAATCAAACACTACTTAATGTGTGATCATCGTGAAGATTATCTGCAAGCAACGAACATTTGTGTTGAAGAGCTAAATCAAAATTAGTACTTTCATCTTTATACTCTCCACCTAGGTTTTCAATATCAGAAAGCCAATATTATAAACATTTTAAATCATCAGGACCCTGTTTCCTAGCCGCTGGCGATTACAACGCTAAACATGCCCTCTGGCGGTCACGACTTATAACACCTAAGGGCCGTGTTTTGAATAATACAATATCTAAAATGGACTTAAATGTGGTCGCGAGCGGGCAACCAACTTATTGGCCTACTGATCAGCAAAATTTCAGATGTCATCGATTTTGGCGTGGTTAAAAACATCCCCGCAGAAACGATTCATGTTGAAGCTTCCTTAGAACTATCTTCCGATCACACAGCTACAATTGTTACTTTAATGAACCCAAATGGAATTGTACCTACGTCTGGTTACTTAGCGACGTCAGCCACACAAATAAATTGGTTAAAATATAAAAAATATCTTAGTGCCCATTGCACAGAAATATTCCGCTTAGTACACCGGAGAACGTGAATCTCGCTATTGTTAATTTTGACAGTTATCTCAAATTAGCTGTTCAACATTCCAGCATAACCCTCAAAAAAACCAAAAATAATAACATATATTCTACAGATTTCGAGCGTCTCTTGACTGAAAAAAAATGGAGTTCGAAGAGAGATGCACTTTCAAAGATCCCCCAACTTAAGACTTCATTAAACCAGTGCACAAAAAGGCTAAGAAAGTTGCTGCAGTCTCATAAAACGGCTTCCCTGGAAAAATATCTTAAGGATCTTAATGCAACTTCATAATCAGACTACGCATTAAGGCGTGAAGCTAGAAGGCTCAATAGACCAGTTATATCTAAGCCACCATTAAGAAACTTGAATGGAAATTGGGCAAGAAATGATATGGAAAAAAGAAATCTGTTTGTTAATCATCTGAAAAATGTATTTACCCTTAATATAGCTCACGATATAGCAGTCGAGTTACCGCCTGTAAATGTTAGAGCAGCTATTCCCCTAAGATTCGAGTTTAGAGAAATCGAAAAGGCTATTTGTGATTTTAACACGAAATGTGCGCCAGGTGTTGATAAGATCAGTAATAAAATGCTTTTGGAGCTACCAAGTATAGCAAAGAAAATTATTCTTATTATTTTTAATGCAATTTTACGCCTTTAATACTACCCTCAAGAATGGAAGGTTTCCTTAGTAGCCATGATACCAAAGCCAGGAAAGGATCACACAAAAGTTGAGTCATACAGGCCTATTAGCTTATTATCTAATATCTCAAAGCTATTTGAGAAAATACTAGTGTCAAAATTAACGTCGATTTTAAATGAAAATAGATGTATTCCAAACCATCAATTCGGTTTTAGAATAAAGCACAGCACAATTGAACAAACTCATCGAATTGTTAATGTCATAATAAAAGCCTTTGAAGAAAAAAAAATATTGCTCAGCACTCTTCATCGATGTGTCCCAAGTTTTCGACAAAGTCTGGAATGAAGGATTACTACTGAAATTGCAGCAAAACTTACCTGCAAACATATACAAGCTGTTAGAAAGCTACTTAGTCGGTTGTCAATTTATTATTAAAGAAGGCGATTTTTTAAGTTCTACACAGACAATTAACGATGGAGTCCCACAAGGCAGCATCCTGGGCCCTCTATTATACTTAATTTATACTTCGGACATGTCAACAAACAGCTACACCCATACCTCAACATTTGCGGACGATTCAGCTTTACTAAGCGTACACGCAAACTGTCAAGAAGCATCTCGTTACTTACAGGAACATATATTTGAACTGCAAAGGTGGTTAAAAAAATTAAGGATAAAGATAAATGAGCAAAAATGCGCACATATAACATTCGCATTGCGTCGGTCAACATGCCCCCCTATTAAAATCAATAATCAAATAATCCCCTAATACTCGCATGTAAAATACCTCAGTATACATTAAACCTCTGCACAAATGCATTTAAAAGCCGTTTCAAGACATTTGTTTGTTTTTTAAATACTGATTGTCGCTCACTCTTTGCTAACGAATCAAATGCTATGTTGTGCAAAACACATATAACAAAAAATAAATAAAAACACACAATTGCATTTTAATTGTAATTAGTGTGCTATAAACGACCAAATACGAAGTGTAAAGAGTACGGAATTCACTCCAAACAGCAACAAAGCAAAACAAATCACACTAACTAAACCAAATCACACGAATCACACGAAAGAACTGTGGCAAAATAGGTGATAAGTATGAATTATCTTATTTTTTTTTTCAATTATTAGGTATGACTAGCTAGATTTGTATGAAGCAAAAAACAATTAAAGATGAAAAATATTTTTATAGAATATTTAAGTTTTTATTTTAAATTATTTTATTATTACAAAAACATATTATCAAATATTTAATTAAAAGTAAAAAAAAATAAAATAAAAGGTAATTCTATTATTTGCAAAATTAATATAAAAATAATCCATACAACGATCAAAATCTGAGAAACAATCGGCAATAAACATCAAGATCACACATTGTGAAATGAAAAGTTTACCGTACATAACTGTATTATAGACACACAATTGTTGTGTGTTGTTTTTTCGTTCAAATCAAATTATGGATTGAGTTGGTTTATTTAAATCCAACTACTGCTTTACACTGATTTGTTTGAAACGAACTACTGTTTTAACATTGATTTGGTTTTTCATAATGGATCATTCGAGCTGATTTAAAAAAAAATTACAGTAGTTGACACAACAATAATTTGGTGTTGACAACTGTGTACAAGAAACAAATGCATTCGTGCAGGGGTTTAGTATACATCTAGATCGGCGTTTAACGTGGAAATGGCATATATAAGCTAAATAATCACAAATGAAACTAAAAGCAATTCAAATTAATTGGCTTATTGGAAGAAATTCTGTTCTTAGTCTCGATTGCAAACTTCTACTTTACAACTCTATCTTAAAGCCAATTTGGTGCTACGGTATTCAGTTATGGCGCACTGCCTCGGCTTCTAACATCGAAAAAATTCAAATATCTACAAGGATCTCAATGTGCCATTAGTATAAACTATGATAACGAAATGTGCTGCAAAATATTTAAAAAGGCTGGAACTGCACCCAAATCCATTAGCTCGAAATATTTTAAATTATGGCGGCCACACTCGCTTAAGAAGAAGAGACACTGCAGTACTCACCCAATCAGATGAGTGATAAGCACCTGCATATGTGAACAGAAACCGTAATGCGAAATAATTTTTGTCTGGCAGTGGCAGGACATAAAGCAAATATTAGGATAACATTTGATTAATTACACTGTGCAAGAAATTGACACTTTTTTTCATGACAAGCTGGGCACCTAGCCTTTTAACATAATTCGGGTACGCTGAATCCAGTGGTGCCCCCGGTTTTTTTAAGTTTGGCTCTGGTTTTCGAGATATACCGTTATTTCGAAAATGGAGGAGGTTGCACAACATATGTTCGCGTAAATCAAAAACCCTTAAGCTAATTGAAAAAACTTAAAAAACCGAGACTCCGCAATTAAATTTCCTTTAAGAAAAGTAAAACTTCTTTCTAATATCCGCAGTCGTTTTAGAAACATATTTTTTTTTTTGGTAAAAAAAATAATTTTTTTAACAAAATTTCGAAATTTTTGTTTTTTAAAAATTCATAAAAAATTGGAAAATGCAGCTTTGCTTCTAGTTTTTTGCAGACGTATAAAAAACGAAATTCCAAATAAAACAAGTCATAAATGATTAAAATCTGTTTGCAACTTTTGATTTTATTCATAAAAGTCGACAAACTTTAATTAATTAAAGAATTTCATAACACGCAATATTTGTATTGGAGCCCCCCCTAAGAAGTGGCGATAAGGGGCAAGTATGTCTTGAGAAAATGTTAAGGACAAAAAACTAATGGAGGTCAGACATACATTTTATTCCCCTAGGGGCGACTCCTGCGCATTTATGGAACTTTTTCTTCAATATATTTCTAGTCTGCATTGAACATTTTGTATGGAAGCCCCCTTAAGCAATGGAGATAGTGGGTGGGTATGTTAGAAATAAATGATTGAGATCAAAAATAAAGAGGGGTTGGGTATACATTTGACCTATCTAGGGGCATTCTAGGCGCAGCAGGGGCCACCCATAAGGGGTGGATATATGTGGCAACTATGTTTTAAGAAAATGTTAAGAACAAAAAAAATTGGAGGTCGGTTATACATTTTATCCCCCTAGGAGTGAATCCTAGGCCTTAGAAACAAATGATGGGAATGAAAAATAAAGTTTCGCTGGTCGTACATTTGGCCCGTCTAGGGGTATCTCAGGCGCTGCAGGTGCAAAATTTAAGGCTAGTGTTCTACGCGTATAAAAAACAAAGTTCCAAACAAAATAATCTAAGTGATTAAACTCTGTCTACAACTTTTGATTTTTTCAGAAAAGATGAAATTTTTTTTTATTTTTTATAATAACCAAACTTAAAAATTTTAAAACATTTATTTTTATTGTTAATTAGTTAAAGGTTAAGTTTTTATTTAGAAATTTATTCTTCTTCCTCCTGCAGAGCCCAACAAATATCCCCTAATAGCGAATCAAGTTGTTTGCCGCTATACCAGTGTTCGAGCCTGGCTGTTACTTGGTGAAATCTCTCGCCATGTTCATCAGACTCGGCTGGTGATTGTTCATTAAATTTTTCGGCCTGGTAATGCAAAAAATGTATTTTCAATGACATTCTAACGTTTAAGTTTCTAAATGCGGTTAGCATATTTTTGATTGAAATTCGCCAGTTTTCGGACCGATGATTTCCTAATACATTTTCTATTACTGATTTCACACAATTCCAGGCCAATAGCTCGATATTGATGATCCTTCATCAGACGACGAATGTCCGGTCCATTAAGAGTTCCTGTAAAATAAAAACATTATGATATGAAATATAAGTCCAATTTAATAAAGTAGTTAGAGTTCATACCTTCTTTTACTTTCATGCCGCTTAATCGTGGAAAAATTCGGCGCAATTCGGTAAATGCAACACCATCTTGGCTCAATGCTTTTATAAAATTTTTTACAATACCCAGTTTGATGTGGAGCATTTATGACTTTATTTCTTAATTCTAAGAATTTTTTAATCGGTAACTGAGGATTTTCCAAAATTCCTACCGCAAAGTAAAAGTGAGGTAATAGTGCATGCATATTTCTTTGGAATAGCATAAATTTGAATATTTGTTCTTTTGTTTTGTATTGTAAATGGCACAAAAACCGCATTTAAAAAATTTTACGTCATAATGTCATTGAAAATAAATTTTCTGCATTGGCACATTCTCCATATCGGCCCTTTGCTGCAATAGAGTCATAACTCAAATTTGAATTTCTAGCATCTAAATATTTAATTCTTCTCTCTAGAGTTGAATATAGAAGATATTTGTATAAAATTTTTACACAATATGAAGAAGCGATATGGTGATTAACTCCACATTATTAGCTAGTAGGCGGCCCTATGTTCCACTGTGAGCTAAAGCATTAAGTACATTAGCTCAAAAGTCAACGTTTTTGAGTTATGACTCTATTGCAGCAAAGGCTCGATATATACATTATGTTGAATAAAGAATTTAATAATTAAAAAAAATCCTATGAAATGCTCCATATAAATTATATTCTTCATATATCGCTCATTTCGTGCAAGACCGTCACAACTCAAAATTTGAAACTTTACAGGAGAGCCTTTTTAAGATTCCAACCTATTATTTCTCACAAAAAGTATTTCCACATTTTTTACCTTCTCTTTCACTAAAATACAGTTATAAAATCAAATGTTTCTTTTTTTTGCTACAAAGAAAACCACATGTACAAGAGGAATGCCAAACACAAACTGAAATGTGACCTTGTTGATGTTAATTGCTCAAGTTTGTTACGAGAGGTCATAGCGTCACAAGCATCTGTTTTACCGTTATTTTTTCGATAATTCTCTCCGTTCTTAGATCACTTTGTAGAGATTTAAAAGAAGAACATTTCTGCATTACTAACTCGAAAATGCCAAATTTTGAGTTGTGACGGTCTTGCACGAAATGAGCGATATATTCAAGAAAAAGTCCCACAAATTCCCAGAAGTCGCCCCTAGTGGTATATAATGTATGACCGACCTCAATTAATTGTTTGTCCTTAACATTTTCTCAAGACATACTTGCCCTTTATCGCCACTTCTTAGGAGGGCTCTCATACAAATATTGCGTTTTATGAAATTCTTAAATTAATTAAAATTTGTCGACTTTTGTGAATAAAATCAAAAGTTCCTAACAGATTTTAATTAATTATGGCTTGTTTTGTTTGCAGCTTCGTTTTTTATATGTCTGTATAAAATTAGAAGCCTAATTTTTATGAATTTTTAAAAAACAAAAATTTCAAAATTTTGATAAAAAAATTAATTTTTCTTTCAAAAAAAAATTATGTTTCAATAACGACCCAGCAAAAACTTGGTAATGACTTGCAATTACTGAACAACTTACTTTTCAATGACTACTTCATACCATCTGCATTACATAGAAGTAGTTGAGTAATGGCTGACATATAATCTGTTACATAAGTACTTGTTTATAAGTTGATTATGGAAATTTATAATTCATTCATAATAAATTGCATCTACGGTTTAATTTTTTTCAAATCTAATACAAATTGGTTTTTAATATTTATTCTTACAATTTGTTTTTTTTTTTTTTTTATTACACTGAAAGAAAAATGCTTCATATATTTAATGAATCATTTTCATAAAAAAATTTTCCTTGGGTAAATGAAAATTTTCATAGTCTAAATGGAATTTCATAGTTAGAATGAAGTATTTTCGTTAAAATCGCTTCATTGGATTTCGTAATTACGTTAAAAATTTTCATCGGATATATGAAAACTTAAGTTTGTCCAAGTTAAACAAAAAATTTTAATTGGGAACATAAAAAAACAATATACAAACATAACTATATTCATAAATTAATACAAAATTATAGTTTCTTTAAAAAAATGTTTAATTGTTAATTAAAAAAATATAAGATTTAATTATTTCATACATCTAATGTTACATGTTTGCCATTAATTTTATGAAATCAAAAAATTTTTTTATAAAAGCAACATATTTCAATAATTGCCTTCATAAATTTAAATTTTCATTATGACAATAAAAATGTCATTTTAGTAATGAAACAAAAACTTTCAATCCACTTTCAATCAGCGTTTTTATTGTTATTATGGATAATTTAATCTCATATTTACGCTCTTAATAATTGAGTAAAAAACATAGTTTTTTTATACAAAAATTACAATGCCCCAGTAGACAAGCTGGTAGTGAGCTAGTCTATCAGCACCGAGGTTGCGCGATCGAATCCCGCCAGAGGCAGAAAAAAAAAAACAAAGTAAAATAAAATAAGAAAAAATAGAAAAACAAATAAAATAAAGTAAAATAAATAAAATAAGAAAAAATAGAAAAAAAAAAAATAATTAAAAAAAAATAATAAAAAAAATTTTTTTTTAAAGTCATTATTTAAGTCCCTATTTATAAGCGAATGTGGTAATGACTTATTTAACTCCCTATTTGTAAGCGAATGTGGTAATGACTTATTTAACTCCCTATTTGTAAGCGAGGGTGGTAAGTACTTGCCTCCAATGACATCACCGTGTTAAAATAATGAGTTAAAATGCCAATGTATAAGTAGTGATGAGTCGTTATATTAGCTTTTTAACCCATTACTTTGCAATGTAAGTTTTTGCTGGGGACTACTCATATTAGAAAAAAAATTTTATTTTTTCAATAAACTAAACCGTTTTAGAGTTACGCGAACATATGTTGTGTAACCTCCTCCATTTTCGAAATCACTGTATATCTCGAAAACCAGAGCCAATCTAAAAAAATCGTGGGCACCACTGGATTCAGCGTACCCGAATTATGTTAAAACGCCATGTGCCCGGCTTGTCTGTTTTTTCAACTAGCATAGTGTTATTATTAGTTCATATTTAATATATGAAGATTCAAAAAATAAATACTAAAAAAAAAAACTTAAAATTACTAACTACCATTCACTAAACATAAACTAATTTGTTAACCTATGCTCAATTTTATGTTAAAGCTAAATTTGCAGATATTGGTTTCGATTTATAGAAAAATATGAAAACTATTACTTGGAATTATTATATTTTTTTCCATATAAATTATAATTGCACTTGGTTTAAAAGCTTATATATAATTTAGGTAATCCGTATGTATTTATATTTCTTAAAGTATTTGATTTTTGTTGAATTTAATGTTGGTTGAAATAAAAATTTAAATATTTAGAATGAATTGGTAACTTAAAAGACACATCTCTGTTAATCATGTAATTAGATGATGGGGTAAGATTATATTAGGATTCTAAAGAAGTTTTTTATGCGCGCCACTAGAATTACGGTAAGGGAGGGTTATGTGGCGAATGTTTCCGAAACATCTGGAATATATCTTTAATAGGTAAATTGATCAATATATCTTGCGTATGATCATTCTCATACATAATTACAGAGGGGTTTTCTTTGTTATTTTCTGTAATTATACAGGTCCACTGTAAGGTTATGATTGAATTAGTTATGTTAAATCCAGGAGTCTCTAATAAAAACCATGTATATGAATCGAAGTTTGTTGATAAAAGGACACGAACTCCCCCAATCCCGGCTGATCGCTAGTGCTTCAACGGCTCCCACCGTCCTTCTGTCACTAAGGTTTTAACGTAGAATCGATACGGTTAGAAACAAATAACTGGAAATAAAACCTGATGATTGTATCTGATTCTGTAATGCGAGTAAGATGCAAAAATGTGTTTGATTTTTACGTTATCTAGAACTATTTAATTGTTTATTTGTTCCTGTATATTACACGTACCTTATATCAAGAGAAGGAGAGACAAACTTACGATTGAAACCACTAGAAGAGTGTGATATATTAATATCCAATTCTAGATATCCCATATTCACTAACTATAACAGTTAATAATTTTATTTTAATAATTAAATAACAATATGTATATCAATATAATAATAAAAATAATTTAGTTAAAACTTAAAATTAATTAAATAAAAAATTTGGTTTTTTTAAAATAATTTCAATTGTTTTATGTATTTATTTCATCTTCAGTTATTTTATACAAAAATTCGAGACATAAATGGCCACAATTAAGTGAATCATAATTTTAAAACTTAAAACAACGCTTTTCCAATTTTTAGCAAATGCACTTCTTCAATTTAATTTCTATTTGTTTGAAGGTATTTCTTAAATCTTAATATAAAACTTGTACTGAAAAAGCATAAAGCTTTCAGATTGTCAGTCAATAATGTAACATATGAAGGTCTAAAGTGCGGCGATTAAAGTGCCAATTAAATGCTGACGAGCTTTCTTTAAAAATTAATGAATAATATATAGACCTAGTATAAAGGGCCCACGCCTGCAATATTCTAATTGTCGGTGGAGGATATCAATTATTCGGCACAGCCTACTATCGTTTTTTCATTTTCTATAATTTTAGGGTTTTACATTTCATTTTAATTACTTCTGTTACATTATTCTTTATATGCCTAATATTTTTCCTATGATTTGTTTTCCTGGTATATCCCTTCTATACTTTATATTTATAAGCCTCCATCCACTCAAATTTTATATAAAATACATTTTGTTTAATCCATCTATCCTATTCATATATTATGTTCTTAAAATTTGTAAACTTCCTATCCGTCGTTTATACTCGTAAAGTGATGATATAAAAGGGCCTAATGTGATAAAGATTTAATTTTATTAAATTATTTACCAATTTATTTTTATTATTATTATTAGTTATTATTATTATTATAATTATACCGAGCCATAACCGCCAAAATAACGTAACCAACATATTTTCCAAAATTGAGTTTTTGATGCACAATTGTTCTGTAAGCTACAACACGTTGTCCTGCAAAATATAGTATCGATAATCCAAATATTGAGGGAAATACGAGCCCTTCAATTTTAACGTAACCCACATACGCCTAAATTAGTTACCGCAAATTTACGTAAGTAACATAAAAACAACGAGAGAGCTGTCATATAATTAGAAAAATATAAAACTTAAAATAAAAAAATTACAAATAACAATGCAATCAACGCAGAAACAAAAATTACTTTTATCTACCGTTATGTTTTTTCTTATTTTTTTGTAAATGTGTATTCACTCGTAGTTTCGTTTATTGGTTTGAAGCAAGTGGTATTAAAAATCTCTTATTTAAATTTAAATTTACTGTTCTGATATTTTATCTACAGTTAAGCAGAATATTGTAAGAGGTGATTAATTTTTTGTTTTCTCCCTTAATTATTCGTGCTTTCTTGAAAAGTGTGTAGTATGATGTCGTAAATTTTCTTTTGCCGTGTGTTTTGATTTATAAATTTAATTGGTTAGTGATGTTTTTATTTGGTTAAAGGTTTGCAAAATGGCTCTTTTTCCTAACAGCGATACCGATAGTGCTTCAGATATAGATAATAATGCAGTAGAAGATGAAATATACGTTGGCACGAGGGAGTATAAGAAAAAAAGAAAACAACACTTGCCATCGACTCATGCTCAAAAGAATGTTCAGTGTTATCCTTGTATAAATAAAAAATGTGGAAATGACTGCGCAGCTAAAATATCTGAAGAAGATCGCCAGGCAATTCACGAACATTTTTGGGGATTAAGTAAATTAAGACAGAAAGATTGGCTATCTTATTGTACCAGTCAAAATACAGAAAGCAAAGAATAGTAGACGTAAGATCAGTTATGCCTATTACCTTCCATATGGCGGAGAGCATTTCAAAGTTTGCCAACAATTAATTTTAAAGACTTTGTGTATATCACAACAAATGCTTAGAAGTATTACGTCAAGTTTAAAATCACCAGGTGGTAAAAAGTGTCGTACGCCACATAATAAATCTGAAGAAAAGAAAGTTGAAATACTGAAGAAATACATAGAGCAATTACCAGCTGTGCCATCGCATTATTGCCGAAACAAAAGTACTAAGTTATATCTTCCAGCGGAGTTTCTCAATGTAACATTTTTATACAAACTTTACGTAGCATATTTGGAGGAAAGGAATCTAACAAATTGTCTATTGTCCCTTCGAGTTTTTCGCAATATTTTCAATAATGAACTTAATTTAGGTTTTCATTTACCTAAAAAAGACAAGTGTGCGATATGTGAAGCATGGAAAAATTTAGGCAGCAGTCACGAGCACACAGATGAATTCAAATTTCATTTAAAGAATAAAGAGCTAAGCAAAGATTTATATTTGAAAGACCAAAAGAAAGTAATAGAAAACAATTCTTTTTTGTGTGCAAGCTTCGATTTACAAAAAGTTTTCAATACACCTCATAGTAAAGTTATGACTCTTTTTTATTTGAGAAAATATGCATTCTACAATTTAAGTATTTATGAAAACATTATAAGAAATGGATTATGCTTTTTATGGGGTGAAAAAGATGGCAAACGTGGTTGTATTGAAATTTGCACGGCATTATATAGGTATCTTCTTATTTTAGATCAGAGGAAGACAGTTCGGGACTTAAACTTATATTGTGATAGTTGCATGGGGCAAAATCGCAACAAAGCCATGCTGGCCATGATTTCATTTTTTATTAATTTGTGTTCCCACGTTAAAAACATAAAAATTACTTATTTATTACCTGGGCATACTATGATACCAGTGGATTCTGTTCACAGTACTATAGAATCATTCGTTCGTAATCGAACCTTCTCTTGCATATTCTTAGGAATTAAAAATTTCGTCACTTAAATTTAAAGATATAAAATCTATGTGTGAAAAAAACAGTATTCCATCAACTTTTAATGATGAATACCTTCGGCTCAAACACTCTAATACGATAAAAGATGTTGTGAATGTAACAAATGAGGAAGATGAATAATATATGATAATATATAACGAGCCCTAACCGCGAAAATAACGTAAGCGACATCATTTTTAATTTTCGTTTTTTTGAATAAATAACTATATTGGCAAGACTTGCATCATCTCCTAAAATGTCATGGTCGCAAAGGGTAATGGTCCGATTTTAAAGCAAAAACAATTTTATCGTAAGCGACAAATTGAATATAAAATTTATATCAAATAAAATAAAATTATCTCTTCTGTAAAATTTGATTTGAGGCGCTTACGTAATTTTCGCGGTAAGGGCTCGATAAGCACTTAACATGTAGAAGTATATATCGTCACCTAAAATACAAAAGGTCATACCTAATAAAAAATTCAAAACCTTAATTTTGATTGATAAGCCGATATTAAATTTTTTGTCAGTAACGGGCTTTTGGATTTAAGGTTACGATATGTGTATGTAAATATACATTTTATATATATAAGTATGTATTACAAAAATTCAAGATATTAATTTTTAAGTTCAAAATAAAATTTTAAGTTAAGAATAATAAAACGTAAGTAGCACATTTTATTATTAGCTGGTTACAATATTGACCGCCAAACTAACGTAAGTGACAAACAGATGATCTATAACACTTTTTTAAATGACAAATTAAGGTTAATACTCATCTTAAACTAGCATAAGATCATTTGTAGACTATAATAAACATTTCGTAGAAAAACTTCCAATTAAATAAGAAACAAACAAAAAAAAAAACTTCTGTAAAATTTGTTTTTTGTTGGTTACGTTATTTTGGTGGTTATGGCTCGATATGTATATTAATTAAATTATTATTACAAATAAATAAAAAAAATGGAATTTGTCAACATTTCTATAGAAAAAAAGTTATTTTATTCCTGGGATTAACATATTGTGGGTATTACAGTATCGAAGGTGTAAATTACTAATTAGGTATGTTACATACAGTCGAAAAGGTTAATTTGTCTAGTTTCTCGACCAAAACTACCTCAAAGGAAAATACATGTGTACATAATATACATACATTTGTACATAGAGAACTGCAAAAATCACTATTTTTCTTCATTTACTCATACGCTTAAATTAACATCAATTTTATGCCTACAAAACAAAGTTCGACGTTGGTAATATTAACATCGATTCGTAAACATTTTATTTGTGCATGTGTGAGTTTGATGATTGAACGTGCTTTGTTTGCATTCGTTGATGCGCACGCCATAACACAATTGCTCAAAATCAAAACGCAGGCATTCTCAAGAATGATAGAAATTAAGATTACGACATCAGGCAGGCATAAAGTTATTTTACTGCGCATGTAGTAACTCTGACGTCACACAACCTGTTTTCTCATTGGCTAAAATTTGTTAGCTCTCCAACTGATATAATTATGTGTAAACATAACAGTGGGACAATTTATAATTTTTCTTTTTAAATTATTAAAAATAAAAGAATTTTTGTACACTAACGCAGTGTACTTGTCTTACCACACAAACTATAAATCTTATTTTTTTGTTTGTGCATTTGTACACAAACAAAATATGGTACATAACTATTGTGAGCTGACGAACAGAAACGCTTAGATAACTTACCGAACTTATTTTAGAGTCCGTGTTAAGTTCTTTTGAGGTAATTATTCTGTACTTTTTAGTGAACACGTAGATAACTTTTAGCTAACATGATATGTTTTTTTTAGTGTCTGCGTGTTTATTTATTGAGAAAAGAACCTAAAATATAATTTGAAGTTGAGCAGGAGTGCAGAAATATTAGAAACAAATAGTGCAAAAATATATGAAAAATTTAAAAAAATTCACGTTAAAATTCCTCACAAGGAAAAAATGCGATTTGCCCATCCATTTCCAGCGATAAAATCAAGTAGTAAAGAGGCCTAATAGAAGGCCTTTTTGCAGACTAAGGATCTCCCAGCCGCATGCTAACTTTATTACCAATTAACAAGGTGTGTCATTGGAGACCAACACCTTGCACTTTTGCATCAATTTTAAGCACTTCTGGAAGGGTTTCTAAAAAGATTTAAGAATAAAGCTTTATCCAAATTTTATTGTTGTGGCAAATAATACAAAGTAAGTCTATTAATAACTAAACTTTCAACACGTTCTAACATAACTACTAATAAAACGATTGCGACAGGCCTTATCTTAGAAAAGAAAAATTTGAATTTGTAAAATATTTAATAAAAACTTTTCTAAAAGACCTTTTGAAAGAAGGCAGAGTGGAATAAGTAAAAGTTTACTAAAAATTCAATTGTAAACATTCTTAAAGGCCTAAAAAGTGAATCGCCTGCACTTTTCCCCGCCGGGCAGCACGTTTAGTCTGTGCGTATTTTTTTTTTTTTTTTGTAAAATTTCTTGACTGATGAACCAAAATGTGTGTGTTGTTTTTTTTAGGCAAATATTATTGAAATAAAAAAAACTAAAAGAACTGCACATATCGTCATCTTAAATGCAGACTATTGTAACATCAAATTTTATAAGTTTTCATGAGAAGCAAAAATTATATTAGAAATTATATGAGATATTAGAGTAATATTAAATATTTAGAATAAAAATGCGATAACCGATTTTTTTTTTTTTGATAAAAAAATATTATTTTTATTATATTCAACATTTTTGATTTTTCGAATTTATTCTATGATAGTGTATAAAGTAATTCCTGAAAAATTTAAGGAATAGAACTATTACAAAAAAGCTTTATAAAATACATAACTGAAATTAAACTCATATAATAAATTCGAAAAATAAAAAATGTTGAATATAATGCTTATGAAAAGAAATAATTCCCAATATCTATTTATTATTTTTATTGTTATTTATTTAGTTATGTGTGTTGCGTTATTTCAAATTGAATGTGTGTTGCGTTATTTTAAATTCTGTGAACCAAAACGACGTATCATCAACGAAAGTATGATAGTATTCAGTTAAACAATCATTTAAAATATTACAAATATAAATATATTGTTAAAAATTACAAGAATAATTGAATATTAAGATACTATAATAGAATATTAAGACAATAATCGTATAATTAATATGTAGCAAGAAGTAAATTTTAATTAGTTAATTTCTGAAAAATTTAAATAAGAAGAATGAAAGTTTTTCAATTAAGAGTAGTATTGATAGCAGCCCCCGTATTCAGTGAACGAAAATGTTGTACAAAGAAGCACTTATCCTAAAAAAATACTATTAGTATTTAATAAATCCGTAAAAGGATTAACAGAAAATATAGCTAAACAATTTATATTCCAGCACTTTATAAAAAATGCTATTATGTATGTGATGTAAAACACAAGTAATTTATTATTTAACACAAAAATCTTTATAATAGTCTTTTTGAGGATATTGATGAAGGACGATGATGGAAGAATGCAATCCTAACTAAAATAACAGATTATTTTAAATAAACGTGGAAAAAATATTTCTATTGTTTTATAAACATTCTATATCAATAATGAAAAAATATTCTGGTCCAATAGTAACAGATACATTATAGGAAACTCGTCTGTATTAAAATTTATTAAAAAGTATATACATATTTATGTACATACGAGTATATTAACTCATAACATTAGAAACGAAACAAATAATGGAAAAATCCTATCATAAAAATAATGGCATCCTGCTGGAAGCAAAAATCTAAGGATCTGCAGATGTTACTATTTATTCTTGGAAATTCTTAGCGTATGGGAGTGCAATGGGTTAAGCTGTGAAATTTCTAACAGTCCAATGAAGAAGAAGCTGATAGTCATACTTAATATAGGTTTTCTAATACATACATACATATATATGGATTCGGTTTGTATTAATTTTAATCTAGTGGGTGTAGCCTACGTTGAGCGCCTGCAAAAGAGAAAAATTCGAAAGTATAAAGAAAAATTTATACTGGATGATGTGCAAGTGGAGCTTGGCACCAGTCACACTGTCGTTACGGCGATATATATTGTTACAACAGAGTTTTGTTGACGGTGGCCGTGAGTGGTGGTGGAAGTAGGACAACAGGCAATCTAGGTCAGATGGAGAGGAAGCCTGAATGAAATTAAAAATGTAAATTTTATCATTTTGTTGGTAGTAGGGAATATATGTAATTTACCTTTTTACGTAGAGGACCTGTAGATGTTCATATTATATGTTTGTGTGTTTGTTGGCCTGTGTATGTTTGTTGTTGATGTTTAAAATTGTAATTTTGTAATGGTTAATTTTTTATTTATTTTAGGGTGGTTTGTTGAACAAACTTTGTGGTGTTTAGTGTAAGGAAGAATAATGTGCTCTAATTGTTTTTTTTTTGTTGCAAATGTCAGAATGTGGATGCTATTTTGGGAAAGTGCTACCAAGTTGCAAGGTTGAAATTCTTTGTATTGGATAAACCTTACATTGGAAATTGAATGAGTAAAAATCAATTTTGTTGGTTATAAGAGAAACAATTTCTCTTGATGGAAGTAAAAAGTTTCAAGGCCAAAGGAAAGAGGACATTGACCTATGTTCAATTGGTACATGTATAATGTTATGTTTCGGTAGTTTGTTTTTATGTTTGGATTTTGTTATTGTTAGTATCTGTCTATATGTAAATGTAAGAAAGACTTAGGTAACAGAGGAATAGTGAATTTTAAATCACTTTAGAAAAATATACTGAACAAAGCAGTCGTTATAAAATCAAATATTTAAAACTTTAAATTTTTTTGTGATTTTTGGTAAAGCAAGTCATAAGTTTATTTTTAAGTTTAAAGAAGAAAAAAAAAATTGTAAGTGATATTTAAATGAAAAAGTAAATTAAAATATTGACAATATTTTTTTAGTGAAAGTTCATCTTTTACCTATTCTTTGTGTGGTGCGAGTCGAATTGTGAGTAGTCTCAAAGGTGGCTAAAAGCCACGGTGGTATTACCAGACAAAATAAGTGTTTAGTTTGTGAATGATCACTGGAAGTAGCGGAGGGTATTTCCAACTAGGCTACAGGGATAAGGCCACGAAGAAGTAAAATCGATCAAATAAGAGGTAACGGAAAAGTTTTCTATAAATATCAAAATTACAAGTAATTGAAACTTGAAGGCATAAAAGTGGAAAAAGAAAAGAAGTGATTAACGCAGTCAAAAAAATATAATAATAATATAAAAATAAAGGAATAAAATAAAAGAATTTTGTCATATAGTGCAAAAGTATAGGGAATTAGATCGTAAGATTAAAATATAATTAGATCAGAATAGGAAAATATAATAATAAATACATAGGTTAAGGTATTTTATTTTTGTGTTTATGTGTCAAGTTGTGTGAAAGGATCAAGCTTTTGAGAAGTTAAGTTAAAGTTTACCGGTTCCCAAGTATATAAAAAAAAAGAAAAAAAAACATACTCACCTTCAGAGAGCTCTTTTAGGGTAGGAAGTAAAATACATATATATAACGGTGGCAAGCTAGAGAAGCCTCAGATTAAATAGAGTCAATTGTTCGATCCTTGTTAGGAAACAAAATTTGTTATATGTTTGTTTTAAAATTATAAAAAAAAAGAAGAAAAAAAGAAAAAGAATAGAATAAAAAAAAAAAGGATTTTAGTTTTTATGGTAGGATGTAAGTTAGTTAAGTTTAGGTAAAAAGAGAAAAAGAATATGTTTTAATAAATTGTTTTAATGTAAAGAGTGTATATATAATGTTTCGTTAATTGGTTAAATAAGGATTTCAGGTACAGTGGTTCTGAAGGGAGAATAATGGAAGAATGAAGAGGTAAGTTGTTGGTGGATAAAAAAAAGAAAAAAAGGAAAGGGTCGTTATGAACATTTATTTTGATGACATAGGTTGGAACAGGGCGACGATGGGGGGGAAGAGACACCATTCCCTATATAGATAAATTGTGTGATGTAGTGTTGATTTTTTTAAGTTGTTGTTTTGTCAGTTTTTTTATTGTGTGAAACATGATAAGTGTTAAGTGGTTGAGAAGTAGGGTGGCGACACTTATAGAGAAAAGGAAGTTTCACAACATTTTCTTAAACAACATAATGTATCTGATATTCTTTTAAAAAAACACTACAATTTTTTTAAAAGTCAAAGTTTAAAAAGTTTCATACTCTGTGGTTAACTGTTACCACAGTGTTAGTGGAATTAGTGATCAAACTGAAAGTTATTCCACAGGTAATAATATAAAATAACTGAAAATTCATTTATTTTTACGGAATTTGTGGTTAATTTTTTATGGAATTCGCGGTTGAACTTTTGACAGTAGAAATTAAATTAACTTTTCGTTAAAATAAAATGCAAAATAAGTAGATCGGTTTTTAAGTAAATTTACAGTTGTTTTAAATTTCATTTTCATTTAATTTTACATACAGAATACTTTTACTTAATCAACTGACAATATTAAATGCAACCGAAAATCCGTATTAATTAATGTGCTCTTAGTTTTTATAATAAATGTTAGAATCAGTTAAAAATTAATTTGCTTGGAATTTTAAATGTTTATTTATTTAAAAATGACTGAACGGAATACTTCTTGAATAACCTACAGTCCGTTACTGTAATAATATTGTGAGTGTGAGTTTTTTCGCTGATAAAATTTTTCTTAAATAGGTAACAAATATTTGAAATTAAAGTAAAAAAGGTTTTATACGTAAAGCAAATGTGACAGCAGGTACAATAGAACTTCCCTATAATAAAACTGCATGGGACCATAAAATCACTTCATTAACGTTAAAAAAAGCAACAATTTTACAACTTTGGTTTTTGTTCAAATGTATTTTACTTGTAGTTTTGAGAAACAGCGCGCAGGTTTCTATACTTGAGTTACAGAAGCAACTGCAACAACAACAACAATATCAACGAATCCACCAACAAAGCCACCTAGACTAAACAGCTGCATCAGCTAAGAAATAGTGGAACCCTAATTTCTGCAAGAACCCAATTAAACACTTTTACAATGACACACTTGTTAAAATATTAAATTTTAGTTTGTTAGCACTTTTATATCTAGGAAGTAAATTTATAAATTAAAATAATACAATAAGCATTTTTGTATTTAGTAAATAAGTTTTTGTAAGCACTTTTATATTCAGGAAGTAAATTCATAAATTAAAATAATATAATAAGCATTTCTGTATTTAATAAATAAGTATATAAACAAAAGAAAATTAAATAAAGATTGATATTGTAATTTGGAAGTGAAAAAAAGAAGTTGTTTTTTTTTAGTGATAATTTAGATAGTAAGATAACTGGCGCAGTCGAAAAAAAAGTTGACGGTATATCAACTTTCGCTCTCAAGTAAAACTATTAAGGAACATAATAGTGAAAATAAAAGTTAATGAAAATAACTGTTAATTAAAGATTAGAAATAGTGAACTAGGACATAATAAAATAATAATAAATACACAACTATAAACAAAAAAAAAAAAATTAAAACAAAAACAATCAGTTAGTGAAAATAACTGTCAATTACAATTTAGAAATAGTAAACTAGAAAATAATAAAACATCATAAACAGAAACAATCAGTTAGTGAAAATAACTGTTAATTAAAAATTAGAAATAGTGAACTAGAACATAATAAAATAAAAATAAAATAGACAATTATAAGCAGAAGAAAAAAAAAATTTAAAACTCAGAAGTTAGTGAAAACAACTGTTATTAAAAAATTAGAATAAATAAACTAAAATATAGACAATTATAAACAGTAAATTAAAAATCAGTTAGAGAAAATAACTGTTATAAAACTAAAGAATTGGAACCAAAACACAGATCACCAACAACAGAAATCAACAGAAAACAAGGAAAATACCAACCACAGGATCACCAAGTCATCAACAAGAAGAAATCCATAGACCATAGATTATGAGACTACTAATAACAATAATACTAGGGTAAATAAGTCATATTTTATTTTGTATAAGTATATTTAAGTATTACTAAGCATAAAACCTTTAATTTATTCATGCGAAAAACATATCGGGTTAAACCATACATAAACATTTTCAAACACCTTTCACCCGTCCCAGAAAACACTGAAATGTCCTTAGATAACAATAATCCCTCGGGTTCCATTCCCCAAATTCCAAATCAATCCTCATATCAGAACCAAATATTTGATTCACTTAAAATCCCAGACGCAGTGAAAGACCTCCCAAAATTTGACGGAAACCCCAGACTTTTGTACGAATTTTTAACAAACGTAGAGGAAATATTAGGGTATTTAGTTAACGTTGACGGGACGAACTACGCAAAAATTATTTTACGAGCAATTAGGAATAAAATAGTTGGCCAAGCTAACGAGGTACTCAATGTGTATGGTACCCCTTTAGTTTGGGAAAGCATTAAAAACAACCTAATCCTGCATTATTCCGATAAAAGGAATGAAACCTCCTTGATTAAGGATCTACATAATTTGAAACAAACCCAGTCTGTCCAACATTTTTACAGCTCAATTATAGAAATACAGTCGTCCATCAATAATAATATTCTAATCCACGAAACCAACCTTAGCGTAATTGAGGCAAAACAAAAACTATTCGCCGAAATGTGTTTAAACACATTCCTGTCAGGCCTTAAAGAACCTTTAGGCTCGAACATTAGATCGATGAGACCTAAAACAATGGCCGAAGCACTTTCCTTTTGTATACAGGAACAAAACATATGCTACACAAAAAAGACATTTACGAACGAACATCAAGTTCCCCAACAGAATTTTAAATACTTTCCAAATTATCCACTGTCCCAAACTTACCAACCAATAGTTAACAATTCATACAGATTCCCTCAGCAGTTCTCAAGACAATACTATCCGAATATACCTAGATATCAAAACCGAACAAATGACGTTCAAAAACCCCAAATTAACGCAACCTCTAATACATTCGGACAGAATAGACCTTCTTACCCGAGAAATATACCGAATAACGGACTTGAACAAACCCGAACATTTTACAACAATAATAACAATTCCCTTAATAACACCTTTGGAAGACAACAGTATAGTGCACCAAATTTACCGCCACCAGAACCAATGGACGTAAGTTCAGGTTATACTCATCTGAGGAGACCACAGAGTATACAAACTAAGAGAACAACCAATGCTTTTAGGCCTCACGAAATGCACAACATTGATATAGAAGGAACCCCATACGCAAACCTAGAGGAATATTATTTTTATCCAGAGAACGAACAAGTTCAAGAAGATATTACATTCGCTCAGAACAATTTTAAACGAGACCTTATTTTTGGACAAAATTATCAATGCGACCAAAACAACAGTAATGTAATTGACGACGGTGAAAATTTTTTACTAGATGCCTCCCCGGACCAACCGGATATTTAGACGTAAACAAACATGGACATACATTACCATATATAAATATATCCTCTCCTTTCGGTAAACCACTAAAATTTCTAATAGACACTGGAGCATCATCGTCTTTTATAAACCCAGAATATATTGACAAAGACAAATGTAGGACCTGTGAACCAATAACGATAACCACTATATTAAACAAACACTCTTTAAACAAGAAAATTAGTTTACCATACTTTGAGGAATTCAAAGAAAAAGGTAAGATGGAACTATTTGTCTTTAAATTCCATAATTATTTCGATGGATTGATAGGACTTGATATAT
Source organism: Pollenia amentaria (assembly GCA_943735925.1). Lineage (NCBI taxonomy): Eukaryota > Metazoa > Arthropoda > Insecta > Diptera > Polleniidae > Pollenia > Pollenia amentaria. Next base: position 71,555,851 of record OX031009.1, read on the forward strand.
TAAACAAACTTAAAGCTAAAGTAGACTTGGGCAGTCAGACTCTGATCACGAAAAATTCCATAATACCACTACAGTTTAAACCTAACCTAACTTCAGGAAAACATATAGTTCAACCTTTTTCAAAATTTGTAATTAAAATACCAGTCGATTCGCGAAACAACGATTTTTTCATACACAAAACATTTCTAGAACCTGACTTATTCATTTCGGAAGGTATTTATAATGCAAAAGAATGGTATAGTTTCGTTGAGATAGTAAATACATCTGACAAAGAAAAAATTGTCTACATTGAACAACCTGTAAAAACCATTCCATATCAAAATTTCATTGAAGTTAATAACTTTACCATAGACTCAGGCACATTTCACCAAGAAGAAAATATAACAAAAATGCTGAGAACGGACCACTTGAATGAACAAGAGAAAAAAGCATTAAGGAAAATTTGTTCGGAATTCGATGACATATTCTTTAAAGAAGGGAATTCCCTTAGCTTCTCTAACCAAATAAAGCACAAAATTAAAACCACAGATGACATACCTATTTTTACAAAATCATATAGATACCCTTATGTTCATAAGGAGGAGGTACGGACACAAATAAACAAAATGCTACAACAGGGCATTATAAGACCAAGTTTCTCACCTTGGAGTGCTCCTGTATGGATAGTCCCAAAAAAAAAAGACGCCAGTGGCAAGCAAAAGTGGAGGTTAGTCATAGACTACAGGAAACTGAACGAAAAAACAATTTGTGACAAATATCCTATACCCAATATTACAGACATTCTGGACAAATTAGGACGAAGTATGTATTTTACTACCCTAGATCTTGCCAGTGGTTTTCACCAAATAGAAATGCATCCAGAACATATAGGAAAAACTGCATTCTCTGTAGATGGAGGCCACTATGAGTTTGTCAGAATGCCCTTTGGCCTCAAAAACGCACCGTCCACATTTCAACGGATAATGGACAATGTGTTGAAAGACCTAATAGGTACAGTTTGCCTCGTATATCTAGATGATATAATCGTCTATTCCACATCATTACAAGAACACATGTTAAACCTAAAGAAAGTTTTCGAAAGACTAAGAGAATCAAACTTAAAAATTCAGTTAGACAAATCTGAATTTTTACACAAAGAGTGTGCGTTTTTGGGACATATTATTTCCACCAATGGAATAAAACCAAATCCTGAAAAAATTCATGCGATAAGAAACTTTCCTATTCCTAAAACTCAAAAGGAGATCAAATCATTTTTAGGACTATTAGGTTATTATCGAAAATTTATACAAGATTTTTCAAAAATAACAAAACCTCTGACTGAATGTCTAAAAAAAGGAAGGAAAGTCATTTTAAATGACCGATACCTACAGACATTTGAAATATGCAAAAATGTATTGATTAACGACCCCTTACTTCAATACCCGGACTTCACAAAACCTTTTATCTTGACAACTGACGCAAGCGATTTTGCTTTAGGAGCAATCCTTTCTCAAGGACCAATTGGCAGCGACAAGCCAATCTGCTACGCTAGCAGGACATTAACAGACACGGAAATAAACTATTCAACGATCGAAAAAGAATTACTAGCGATCGTCTGGGCCACAAAATATTTCAGGCCCTACCTTTTTGGACGTAAATTTAAAATTGTAACTGACCATAGACCACTAACCTGGATTATGAGCCTTAAAGAGCCAAATTCTAAATTAATTAGATGGAGGCTCAAACTTGAGGAATTTGACTACGAAATCATTTATAAAAAAGGAAAACTTAATACAAATGCAGACGCCCTAAGCCGCATTAGAACTTACGATAACAAATCTTGTAGAAACGAAGAAGTCAACATTAATATAGTCGACAACGACTCAATTCAGGGAACGGCAGGAACGACCATTCACTCTGCCGAAGAAAATTATGACGAGGGTATTCCAATCTCGGAAAAGGCCTTAAACACATTTAACATTCAAATTATCTTACAGGTAAAAAACGAGGGTTCTCCTCTTACACTTGAAACCGTATTTAAAAATAAAATGCGGAAAACAATACGCAGACCAGTATACAACGAAACCATAATGACTGACATATTTAAACGATACCTTGCCCCCAATAAACTCTCCGCAATAATGACAGATGACGACACTTTTGGAATTGTTCAAGACACTTACTCCAAATATTTTGCAAATAGCAAAATATTCAAACTTGTTCGATGTAAAATCTTATTAGAGGACATTAGAAATACTGACGATCAAGATAAGCTCGTGAATGACTACCATATCAATCACAATCATAGAGGCATTCAGGAAACATTTGAACATTTGAGGCGGGAATACTTCTTCCCTCACATGAAAGAAAAAATAACCAAATGCATAAATCATTGTGATATATGCCAAACGCTTAAATACGACAGAAGGCCTCCAAAACCTACATTTGAAACACCTGAAATACCGGAAAAACCATTAGACATCGTCCACATTGACATATATTGCATAAATAAAAGAAATATTCTCACCCTTATCGATAAATTTTCAAAATTTGGATCAGCGTACCTTTTGGATTCCAGAAATAGCATATCAATTTTAAAAAAAATTAAACATTATATAAGCTTACACGGCCCCCCAAAAAAAATAGTTTGTGACCAAGGTGCTGAATTTAGTGCATCTATTATAAAAGACTTTTGCAAAAGTAACAAAATTAATATACATTACACCTCATTTCAACAAAGCACAGGTAACTCCCCAGTCGAAAGATTACACTCAACAATGACAGAAATATATAGAATAGTTATGCAAAAATATAAACAATCAGAATTACCATTAGATACCGATGAAATTCTTTTCGAAGTAATCACGACATATAATAATTCCATACACACTGCAACAAAACTGACACCATTTGAACTGTTCTACGGCAGAACTCCCACATTTGAAAAAGATTTAAATTATAATACACAACACGAATACTTGCAAAGGCTTAAAGAATTTCAAACCAAATTACATGAATCAATTAAAGAAAAATTAACACAAGATAGAGATAAGCGCATCAAACAACTGAACCAAAATAGAGAAGAACCTGAAACTCTTCTAGAAAACGATAACATATACAGAAAAGAATGTAAAAGAAATAAAATGACCCCTAGATTTTCAAAAAGAATTGTAAAACAAAATAACAGAGTAACCCTTCTAACACTTGATAACCAAAAACTCCATAAATCCAAAATTAAAAGGAAACACAAGAACTAAGGATCATTTTTCTTTTAGATTTATATTGACACAAGCTGACGTTCAAATTGTGGACATTCCCCCAACACAAGGAATAATACCTTTGAAATTAGGACCTGCTAGAACAATAATCGACTATAGACACCTCATACACATAATCAACCTCAATTCGTACGCCAACAATATACAGGAAATAGAGAAAACTATAACCCATTTTGAAACTACAAAATTTGCCAAGATCGCTTTAGAAACGACAAGGCTAAAATTGAAAACACTTACGACAAAACTAAACCTATTAACACCCAGAGTTAGACAAAAAAGAGGACTTATAAACGCCTTAGGCTCGACAATAAAATTTATAACTGGAAACATGGATTACGAAGATGCTGAAAGACTAAATAGAGACATTGAACTTCTACTAAAAGAAAATGGAAAAATAAATTCTACACTAAGTCAACAACTAATCCTCAATACTAACATGATAAAAAGATTTGAAAACATAACTAATCATATTAATAAAGAACAATATCTTATTACAGAATCTATAAAAAACATACAAGATCAAACCCGTAACTCACTAAACCCTACAATAAACACAATAACACAAATTCAACAACTTAATCAAATAAACTATAACATAGATATACTTACACAACACCTGAACAATATCGCCGAAGCAATAGTATTATCTAAATTGAATATTATTCCTAAATTAATATTAGATCCTATAGAACTAGCCCAAATTCATAGCACATTAAATAATACAATAAATATAATCTCCTCTGAACACATATTTGAACTTTTAGAATTAAGTGCATACTATAACAATACAAATATTATATTCAATATAAAAATTCCAATTATATCAAACAAACAATCTACATTATATCATATAATTCCAACACCAATTAACAAAACCTTAGAAATTATAAGCGAAGAATACGCATTAATTAGTGAAAGTAATTTAACATTTTATAAAGAAAAATGTAGACATATAGAAGATATATTTTATTGCAAAAACCTTTATGAAACAGAGTATAATATGAACAAAAATTGTATTAGAGATATAATAAATAAAAACGAGAGTGCTTCTTGTCACTTACGAGATATAGGGCAAAAAACTGATGTCATTCATCCAGAACCTAACTACATTATCCTCATAAACCCTCCAATACAACAGATCACTTCTACATGCAACAATATTACCAAAGAACACACGGTAAACAGTACAACTCTGATTCAATTTATCAACTGCAAAATTGGTATCAATAACATCTGGTACAACAACGAAAATAGCATATATTGGGACAATGGGAACCCTGTTGAAATGCCGCCCAACTTCCACAACAAGATCACAATCCTTTCCAACAGAAAAGAAATAACACTTCCAAAATTAAGCGAATACAGATTCCAAGATAAAAAAGTAATAGAAAACCTACAAACGAGTACAGAAGTACATGAAAAAATTACATATTCTGTCTTCGGATCAATAATAATTCTCATTATAATATTAATAACTGCAATAATGAAAAGAAAATCAACGACAATAACATACCTACTTGATCAGAAAAATAATGAAGTTCCGCCAACAAAGTATGCAATGCCCCTTTGGCCGTCACTTCATTTTAAGGAGGGAGGAGTTACAGAAGCAACTGCAACAACAACAACAATATCAACGAATCCACCAACAAAGCCACCTAGACTAAACAGCTGCATCAGCTAAGAAATAGTGGAACCCTAATTTCTGCAAGAACCCAATTAAACACTTTTACAATGACACACTTGTTAAAATATTAAATTTTAGTTTGTTAGCACTTTTATATCTAGGAAGTAAATTTATAAATTAAAATAATACAATAAGCATTTTTGTATTTAGTAAATAAGTTTTTGTAAGCACTTTTATATTCAGGAAGTAAATTCATAAATTAAAATAATATAATAAGCATTTCTGTATTTAATAAATAAGTATATAAACAAAAGAAAATTAAATAAAGATTGATATTGTAATTTGGAAGTGAAAAAAAGAAGTTGTTTTTTTTTAGTGATAATTTAGATAGTAAGATAACTCTTGTTCATGGAGTTTTTTTTCAATAAGTTTTGCCTTTATGTCTGCTCAAGAAAAAAACGGTCCCTTTTAAAAGCATCAAAGAATTTTTTACAACAGTATACATATCGTTTGCTAAAATGCAAAGCAATGCATCATTGAACATTTTGAAATAGACTTTATTATTGATTACGATTTACGTTATATTTAAAAACATTTTTAAACTTCCACCTTAAAAAAATCCAAGCTATTAACAAAATCAAAAATGGCTTATCATTAAGTATATAATTTACTTAAACTACATAATGAATTCTCTTAATTAAAAAAAAATTAGCAGAGTATTTGATATATTTTTACGAACACATAATTTTTTTACGTCAAAAATGGGTATTCTGTTTCATACTCTGAACGTGTTAGTGGAATAAGTGATCAAACTGAAAATTATTGCGTAAGCAAAAAGAAAAACAGTGCTGTAAAATTAATATAAACCGAATCCATATATATATATATATATATATATATATATATGTATGTATTGCAAAACCTTTATTAAGTATGACTAGCAGCTTCTTCTACATTGGACTGTTAGAAATTTCACAGCTTAACCCATTGCACTCACATACGCTAAGAACCTCCAAGAATATATAGTACCATCTGCAGGTCGTTATTTTTTTGCTTCCAGAGGACTGTCATTATATGTATGATATGATTTTTCCATCATTTATTTAGTTTCCAACCTTTTGAGTTAATATATGTACATATATACTTTTTAATACATTTTAATACAGTCGAATTTTTGTTGCTATTGGATCAGAATATATCTTCATTATTAATATAGAAAGTTTATAATACAATAGAAATATATTTTTGACATTTATTTAAAATAATCTGGTATTTTTGTTAGGATTGCATTCTTCCCAAGTCGTCCTTCATCAATATCCTCAAAAAGACTGTTATAAAGCCTTTTGTGTTAAATAATAAATGACTTGTCTTCTACGTCTTTAGAATAATAGCATTTCTTATCAAGTGCTGGAATATAAATTGTTTAGCTAAATTTTGTGTTAATCCTTTTACAGCTTTATTAAATACTTATAGTATTTTTTTTAGAATAAGTGCTTTTTTGTACAACATTTTCGTTCACTCAATACTACTTTTAATTGAAAAACTCCTTCATTCTTCTTATTTAAATTTTTCAGAAATTAACTAATTAAACTTTACTTCTTGCAGAAGTTTTTTGAAATAATTCCTTATATGGAGACAAATATGAATATATGTATTAGAGTCAAATTTTTTACAAAACTTGTTTATTGTAAAGAAAAATTCAATTGAGAACATTCATTATAAGGACATCAAAATACGTTAGTTATAATGGAAAAGTTGGATTTTTAAAATCAATTTATATTTAAATTTAATGAAGTACATTTTTTAGTTTAATCCACTTCTAATTAGAAATAAAAAACTATAAATAATATGTCATAATAATATCTCTAATAATATAACATCTCTACGTTCTCAAATGCAGTACTGCCTGCACTGCATCAGAAAAGCAAACTTATTTCACCATGTCAACGCAGTCCTAATGATGCTACATATTAATTGTGTGATTATCATTTTTATATGTGCAATTAATCATATTTAAATTTATTGTTTAAACGCAGTATTGAATTTATAACCATGTACATTATCTTAATATTCTATTATACCTGTAATTTAACAGAAATATTTAATTATTTAATGTTTTAAATGATTGTTTAACTTAATACTATCATACTTTCGTTGATGATTCGTCGTTTTGCTTTAGACAATTACAAATTAAAATAACGTAACACACATAACTAAATAAATAACAGTAAAAACAATATTTTTTTATCAAAAAAAAATCGGTTATCGCATTTTTATTCTAAATATTTAATATTACTCTAATATCTCATATAATTTCCATTTTAGAACGTTTTTTGCTTCTCATGAAAACTTAAAAAATTTGATGTTACAATAGTCTGCAGTTAAGATGACGATATGTGCAGTTCTTTTAGTTTTTTTTATTTCAATAATATTTGCCTAAAAAAAACAGCACACACATTTTGGTTCATCAGTCAAGAAATTTTACAAAAAAAAAAAAAAATACGCACAGACTAAACGTTCTGCCCGGCGGGGAAAAGTGCAGGCGATTCACTTTTTAGGCCTTTAAGAATGTTTACAATTGAATTTTTAGTAAACTTTTACTTATTCCACTCTGCCTTCTTTCAAAAGGTCTTTTAGAAAAGTTTTTATTAAATATTTTACAAATTCAAATTTTTCTTTTCTAAGATAAGGCCTGTCGCAATCGTTTTATTAGTAGTTATGTTAGAACGTGTTGAAAGTTTAGTTATTAATAGACTTACTTTGTATTATTTGCCACAACAATAAAATTTGGATAAAGCTTTATTCTTAAATCTTTTTAGAAACCCTTCCAGAAGTGCTTAAAATTGATACAAAAGTGCAAGGTGTTGGTCTCCAATGACACACCTTGTTAATTGGTAATAAAGTTAGCATGCGGCTGGGAGATCCTTAGTCTGCAAAAAGGCCTTCTATTAGGCCTCTTTACTACTTGATTTTATCGCTGGAAATGGTAGAGCAAATCGCATATTTTTCCTTGTGAGGAATTTTAACGTGAATTTTTTCAAATTTTTCATATATTTTTGCACTATTTGTTTCTTATATTTCTGCACTCCTGCTCAACTTCAAATTATATTTTGGGTTCTTTTCTCAATAAATAAACGCAGACACTAATAAAAACATATCATGTTAGCTAAAAAGTACCTCAAAAGAACTTAGCACGGACTCTAAAATAAGTTCGGTAAGTTATCTAAGTGTTTCTGTTCGTCAGCTCACAATAGTTATGTACCATATTTTGTTTGTGTACAAATGCACAAACAAAAATTAAAAAAACTGTGTGGTACTTTAACTTGCTGTACTTCACAGTTTATTTTCGAACTCTGATCTTTACTACATAATTTAAAGCAGACGAAAAAGGGAAAATACTTTTATATCAAGAATTTAAGTTTCTAATTTTATTTAGTTTCCTCTTTGGCTTGTTGGAATTTTAAGCAATCTCGGCATTTAGTAACCTCATTCGAAAATACTTGCTACATGTAAAAAAAAGTTTTTTCATGTCTCAACTAACTTCAATTTCCTTTCCTTCTAACAAATGATTTTGCAAATATTTTGCTTTTAAGCAACAATTTTTCCCCTTTAATTGCAAAAAGATGGCATCACATGATCTCAACGTTTCCATTAATGCACTTGATGGCTTACTTAACCCACCTTCACTGAGTGGTTAACCCATGAATAATTTAGGTTATCTATTATTTTGGTGCACGACGATTGCTAAATCTTATTCAAAATAATTTAGTAATGAACTGCAAAAATTAAATTTTAGTTAACTTACCCATTTCAAATTTTAAGTTTCTTTCAAAATCTTCTTGAGTGAAATGTATAGCACAAATTTTTTCTTTATTCAAATTTACTGATTGCACTCGCTTGCAAAATATTACCCATAGCTTATGGTGTTTTCTTTTCTACAAAAAAAATGTAAATAAAATGTCTTGCCGACCCATTAATAATGCAATTTTTATTTTACGAGAAGAAAACACAAAATTGGACCGCCCTGTTTTGAACAGCTGACAAAAATATTGAAAAATATAAAAGTAAGAAAAATATGTACATAAATTAAGTTTGTTCTTCAAACTTAAAACCATATACATAAACCAAAATTTGTTAATAGATTGATATTAAATAAATGAACAAAATGAATTACGAAATTCCAATTTCTCTAGTTTGTTTTTTATAAAATATGTAAACAAGAAAATACCTTTGCCAGATTGCTGAATTATTAACACCAAGTTTTCCAGATTTCTTGGTTTGACGTTTTCTTTCAAAAACAATTTTATAACACCGAATCCACTAAAATTTTATATCACTGACAATCTATCATTAACAATGTAATGCTTTCTTATGATTTTAAATTTTTCTGTCCCGATTAGAGGCGATTTTTTCCCAACTTCGTCTGGTAACCTTATATATAAACAGAAGCCATCGTTTTACAGGGCATTAACAACACTGTGGATTTATACGGGACGCAAAGTGCAATGCCTTATGCCATTAATAAGGGTGCATTTTTTAGAATAAAACAAGCCACCCTTTTAGAGAGCGAAGCATTTTTAAGAAACGAAGACCAAATTGCATTTTTTTATATAAAATCTCACATTTTTTGTAGAAAAGAAAACACCATTAGTTTGGGCTCAATCTTTTGGAAAAGTGTAAAATGATACAGCTATTGTCAAAAATTTTAGCATATTATTAAAAACAAGCTAAATGTTATTATTTACACAATTTCTCACTTTTTTTTCTGTGCCTTTATTTGCATTTGCCCACTGCACAGTTCATATTTTCACTCTTTTTTTACACTCTTAAATTTTTAATTCTTTTGCTATACGACTTTAAACACACAAGTTTTAACGTTTTTAATATTAATAAATTATTTTAATAATATTTTTAATATAAAATATTTATTAAAATTATTAGTTTGTTTGGTAATTAATATAACATTTTTTTGAAAACTCTCTGAGTAAATTAATTGTAGGTGTTTGATAATTAATTAATAAGTTGCCAATTCAAACACATAAATTTTAACTATTTTAATAATTTGTTGTTTTTTATCCCTCAAGCACTTGTAACTTGAAGGTAAAGTCGCACAATAATAAAAGACAATATTTTTATTACTGAACACATTTTTAATTTTTTATTGAACTATTTATACTACTTAATAATTAAAATAATGCTAAATCAACAAAAAAATTTAAGGTAACATAATATTCTTATTGCTAAAAAAATTCATTAAATTAACCAATCAAAACGTTTAAACAAAAAAAATAGTTTTATTGTAATTTGATATATAAACTGATACTAATAATAATATGGGTATTCACTACGTGTAATTATTATACTAATAATAATAGTGGTATTCACTTTAAGTACAAACATTCTCCCCCATGTTGAACGGATGTTCCACCAAATAAGGGTTTGTGGTTAAGCTGAATAAGCCGTTGTACTGGACTAAATATCCAGCATGAATTTATGTACCTGTTGACGTGGCATGGGTGTAGGAGTACTGTTGTTGGTTTCTGGTCTAACTGGTTGAAGTTCGATAGTTTCTTCAGCATATTCAATAGCTACTGTTGTCTGTGTTGTATACTTTTACTTCTGCGTGTTTTAGCAATTATGATGAGTGTCACCAGACTTAAGAATAGTGCAAGGTACCCAATCGCATGGTTGTGTAGTTGGTGGGACTTAAATTTGTTGGGTAGTTCTATGATGTTTTGTTCCTTCAAAGTTTTTGCAAATTTGAGAGCTCGTTCATATTCTTGGCATGTATTTTTTCCAGATTTATTGAGTAATTGTTGTGGATGAAGACCGTAATATTCTTAGGCAACGATAACTCTGAGATTTTTCCAAGACTTGTGTATGAGGATCTTATTGTGCTTGATATAGCTTGTCGTCCGTTCATAGTAATAGAGTCGTGCTTGAGGATGCATTCAGGATCTAGCGTGAACAGACCGGAACCCTTCAATGATATGGGAATTATTTCCCTATTGCAAACAGCGGTGGCTTTTGAGGATTGTGGACTGGCATATATCCATTGATTTTCTTTGTTAAGTGGTATCCATTTTGCATCAGTTTTTCCAGAATACAAGTTGGTGTTGTTTTGTTGCTGTATAAATTAATTTCACACGTACAGATATTCGAACCATAATTGTAACGAATTTGAATATTGGAGCAAATAAAGACACCTTGCTCTACTGTGTCACAGGAGCTGAACTTGGAACTGGTAAATGGAATGTATTGTTTACGAAATGTGTTTATGCCCAGAAAAGTAGTACATGGTTTAATGGCTGCCATTGTATTGTTCATTATGTTAGGCACCGGAATCAAGTGAAATACACTGAATTTTTCATGTTCAACCAATGGTAGGGTTATTTTACAGATGGCGTTAGTGTTCCCTTTACTCTCATAAGTTTGAATAGTTGAAGCAAATTCGATTTTTCTGATACTGGAAGAATCAGCGATTGCGGCGAATGGAGTATGATCTGGTTAACTTCAATTTGTAATTGTTCTGGGGTGAGTAACCATGGACTGATTTTTCCATGACGCGTGTCCATAAGTGTGATAAGGATTGAAGACTGTATTTTTCTAATGTTTTTTGCAATTAGAGTTAATTCAAGAACCGCTGAATTAAACAATTGGTTGAGTTGCAATTGTAATAATACGTTGTTAATGTTATGTATTTGCTCGGAATACATTTTGATTTCCTGCTCCAGTCGTTCAAATCTTGCTTTAGATGTTACTTGATTCTGACGTATGATATTTAGAGTTGAATCAACAATTGATGTTTGATTTTTTTTAACAATTTAAGCAAATACGCTTCATTTTCATTGACCTTTTTTATTGTATCAGACATCTGTTCAGCGTATTCTGAATCCAGGATGCCAAATAATGAATGAGCAACATTACCAACTATATCCAGTGCACCCCTTTTGCTTCGCAATAATTGGTTATCTAGTTGTAACTCATTTTCCATTTGTTCAAAGTGATCAATCGTACTAAGGTCTGATGTATTGTGTTGTAGCATCTTACAGATGATTTGTATTGATCTTGTCCCATTGACAAGGATTGATGTTTCGGACCAATAAGCAGCTAGATCGTAGTATACAAACAGATTCCATTCGGTAGTTGAAATAGCGGCTGTTCCAATTTGTTCGAAATGGATTCCGAACTTTGATCCGAATTTTTTATTTTCGACTGGAGATCCACATGCTAGTGGTAACAGTAATAGTATAGAAAGTAACGCAAGTGTTAGATGGTTTGTTGGTATTTTAAAAGCGAGTCGATAAATTGGACGTTTAAATGTTCCTGATGCGGTTTTTACTTCTGCGACTCTTGCTGCACCGTCATCACCAGTATTAACTTGAGTAAGTCTTCCCAATGGCCATTTCATAATAGGTATGTTATCTTCTTTTATAATAACCATGTCTCCAACCTTAATATTAGCAAGTTGTCTCTGCCATTTGCTACGTTGTTGTAGTTCATTTAAGTACTCTGTAGACCATCTGTCCCAAAATTCCTTTTTGAGATGGGATACCAATTTCCAATGAGATAAAACTGAGGCTTTTGGTAGTTGTGCCCTGCTATCGACTTGCGGGGTAAGTGGTTCGCCAATAAGGAAATGGCCAGGAGTTAATGCTTCAAGGTTATTTGGATCATTTGTTATTGGTGTTAGGGGACGAGAGTTAAGTATCGCTTCAATTTCTACTATGATCGTTTCCAATTCTTCTTGGGTAAGGGATGCATTTGCGACATTCCGAAGTAAAAGATGCTTCGCTGACTGTACTGCTGCCTCCCATAAACCTCCAAAATGTGGTGCTCTCGGTGGAATAAAATGAAAATGTATTCCTTTTGAACTAGAAGCGGAAATAATTGATGATTGCGCTTTAGAAGAGTAAATGCTATCACTTAACTGATTTTTTGCCCCAATAAAATTCGTAGCGTTATCAGAATAGATGTTTTTGCATCGGCCTCGGCGGCCAATAAATCGTTTCAAAGCGCCAATAAAAGCGTCTGTTGACAAGTCTGATACCAATTCAAGATGAACTGCCTTTGTAGAAAAGCAGCAGAATACCGCTATATATGCCTTTGTTGGTCGTTTGCCTCTTATCTTATAGTGAATCCAGAACGGTCCACAATAATCTACACCAGCGTTGATAAAAGGTCGTGCTGGGGTAACCCGAGTCTGTGGAAGATTTCCCATAATTTGCTGACATAATTGTGGTCGAGCCTTGGTACATCTTACGCATTTCTGTACTGTTGCTCGCGCCATTATTTTACCTTTTATTGGCCAAAATCGTTGTCTGACTGTGTTCAAAAGTGCTTGTGGTCCACAGTGACTATTTTCTTCGTGAATCCTGATGAATAAAAGTTTTATGATGGGATCATTATATGGAATCAGCATTGGATGTTTAGCATCGTACGATAGCAATGACGCTTCCAATCGTCCTCCCATCCGTAGTATATCTGACCCATCTATAAATGGACAAAGACTTATGATAGAGCTTTTTTATCGACTTCTTTGTTTTTTCGAAGTTGATTTATTTCTGAAGAAAAGTCGGACCTTTGAACGGTTTTTATGATTAAGAATAGTGCATCGTCCAGCTCAGTCGGAATTAATACCTTACATGTTGGACGTTCTTCCCTTTTCATTCTAGAGTTTCTGATGAATCTAAGCATGTATCCTAGTATCCTTTGAAGAGTTCTGAATGAGTTTTTATGCGGAATTTTGTAAATAAACTCATCATTGGAGCAACTAGCTGCTGTAATAACGGTTGTCTTCTTTTTCTCTTTGTAATTTGGAATAAGTCGATGCGAGAATTCAGGTGGTCAAATTTGTTCTTTTCCGTGCAGAAACAACGGCCCATGAAACCATAAACTGCATTCGGCGAGTTTTGTTGCCGGTAGTCCTCTGGAGAGCATATCAGCTGGATTGTCCTTGGAACCGACATGGCGCCATTGTTTGGACAATGTCAATGATTGTATTTTGGAAACCCGATTAGCTACAAATGTATGGTACAATGAGGATTGAGCGTTTATCCAAGATAGCACTATTTCGGAATCTGTCCATAAAAACATAGGTAGATTTCTCATCTGGAGGTCAGTTTCAATTCTGTGTCCAAGTTGAGCAGCCATGACTGCAGCACATAACTCTAGACGTGGTAAAGTCTGTTGTTTTAATGGAGCAACCCGTGTCTTGGCACAGAGTAATAGTACAACAATTCTTCTATCTTTAAGAGTTGCTCGTATATAGGCAACTGCACCGTAAGCCTTTTCAGAAGCATCTGAGAATATATGTAGTTGTGTATTTGCTGGAAGATTCCCATTAAAGATGTGTCGAGGAGTTTTGAAATTGTTTAAGCTGTTTAAGTCATTTCTGAATTTAGTCCAATTTTCATGAAGATCTTCAGGTAATGGTTCATCCCAGTTTAGCTTTAGCTGCCATAATTTTTGAATGAACATCTTTGCCTTGACAACGACGGTTGCTAGTAGCCCGAGAGGATCAAATAATTTTGCCAAATCTTAGGTTGCTGTACGTTTTGAAACCGTATGTAGATTATTAACCTTGACCTTAATGCAATCTTGGTCTGTTGTAGGTAACCACAGTAATCCTAATGTTTTTACTGTGTTGGTGTTGGTACTACTGAAATCTAAATCCACTTCCTGATCACTGACTGGAATATCTTTCAGTAACAGAGGATGATTTACACACCATTTTTTCAAATTGAAGCCATGACCTTTTAAGATTGAAATTAGTTCTCGCAAGTGCAATATTGAGAAAGTCTGATCCACCAAGGCCATCATCTACGTAAAAATTGTGTTTGAGCATTTGTGCGCCATATGGATAGTTTATGAAATTTTCATCTGCCAATTTTTGTAAACATCTTGTGGCAAGATAATTAGCTGATATTTTTGATCATTGGGATGCAGTTCAATTTGCCTGTACATTTTTTCAATGTCAGTGGTAAAGTCAAATTTTGGTAGTCGAAAACGCAGCAAAATCGAAAATAGTTTACTTTGCACAGTTGGCCCTGTATACATCAAATCATTTAACGAATGGCCTGATGATGTTTTTGCTGATGCGTCAAAGACGACCCTCAGTTTTGTTGTGGTACTATCTGGTTTGAAAATGCAGTGGTGAGGAATAAAATATTTGGGGTCCAGTACGGCATCGATATTAACCTTCTCCATATGTCCTAATTGTTCATATTCTTGCATGTCTTCCTTTTGCAGAAGTCGGCGTTCTAGGCTCATAAATCTGTTGTACGCCATTGTCTTGGATTCCCCCAATGCTGTTGGGTTTTCTCGAAAAGAAAGACTGACTACAAAGCGGCCATCTGCATTGGTGCGTACATGTCGGATAAAGTGTGATTCACAATATTTTTCTGACGGTGACAAACTTTTTTCGTTGTCTTCAATCTCGTCCAATTTCCAAAGATGTTCAATGGCTTCTTCCAGTGAAGTGTCTTCCAAAATGGCACATGTTAGTGCACATAATGGTTTAGACACCGGATTTTTTCTAATTGCCCCTCCTACAATCCAGCCCAATTCTGTATTTTGGAGTGTTGGGAGATTGTCACCAAGATGTATTGGTCCTTTTAGAGTCAATCTATAATAGAATTCTGCTCCAAGGAGCAAATCTATTTTTTCCTGTTGATGAAAATAAGGATCCGCTAACTGAATATTGTCAGGAATATTCCAATTTGAAGTGTCAATGTGCTGATTTGGTTGCGGTGGAATTATACTTGGTAGTACATAAGCTTCCACGTTTGTTGAAAACTTGAGATTCCTGGATTTCATCTCAATATTTACGCGATACTTTGATTTTCGTTGTATTTCACCAATACAAAGTGATGCTCCTGATGGTGAAATAGACAATTTTTGGCAGAGGCGTTTGGAAACTATATTTACTTGAGAGCCTGAATCTAATACTGCCCTAAACTCCTCGGATATGCCATTTGATGCTGTTATGATGACCTTGGCTGTCGCTAATAAAACATAGCCCTGGTGTCCTGCAACAACGTCGCTTGTTGCTGAAGTAACTGCTACGACGTTTGAAGTAGTCATTCTTCCACTTGATATGCCCTGGCGGACCGCAGATACGTTGGATGATGACGCTGTTTCTGAAGTGGGCTGATGACCTACATTTTTATTTTGTTGTAGAGTGCTTTCTCCTGATGGCCTTTTAGATTTTTGAATATTGTCCTTCTTTTCTAGATGAAGCAACGTATTGTGTTTTTTTGTACATTTTCTGCAGTTACCTGAATTGCAGGTTTTTGCGTAATGATCGCTACCGAAGCAGTTGACACATAAACGTTGGCGTTGTACCCAGCGTAATCGTTCATCTTCGGATAATTGCAGAAATTTGCTGCAATTGTATAGTTTATGATTATTGCTACTGCACAATCTGCATGTGTTATTGTGATTGGAATCTATTACTGTTGAAACTGTTTTATGTAAAGTTTTTTCTTTTGGAGAAATTGCCTCCATTGATTGAAAATGAAGTTCCAGAAAAGTTAGAAATTCAGTTAATGATGGTAGGTCTTTCGGTTTTGTTAATGATTGCATGTACCTGATGTGCGTGTTCCTATCAAGTTTTTTGATCAGAATTTGTATGAGGATTGCATCCCATGACGATGTATCAATCTCCAAATTATTTAGTGCTAATAAACACTCCTTGGTGGTATCATGTAGGTCTTTGGTTGACTGGGCTGATGACGTCACGGACTGTTGATTGAGTATTTTGTCCACCAAGTTGGCCACAAGAATCCTTTTATTGTTGTAACGTTCCTGTAACGTTTTCCAAGCAGCCGTATAATTTGATTCGGAAAGAGAAAATTGACTGACTAGATGTTCCGCTTCCCCTGACAAGTTGCTCTTTAGGTACCACATTTTTTGAATTGATGGTATCGGTTGCTTATCTACCATTTCAGAAAATAAATCGTGAAATTGGCGCCATTTTAGATAATTGCCATCAAATTTTGGAATCGTGAGTTTTGGCAGCTGTATTGAACTACCAATGTTTGAAACAGGTGCTACTCCATTTTGTGTAGAGGCAACACACCTCATTTGGTCAGCCTTAACAGAAAGATTGACCAGCACTTGATGCATTTGATCGAATGTTTTGTCAGATAGATCCTGATCTAGCCCGTTGGCTACTGAATCTGTTAGTGTTTCAAGAGCTTCACCATGAAGCGTCTCGATTTGCTCCCATGACCTCTTTATTGTTTCTATTTTTAATTCAAAATATTGTAGAGGTTGGTCTTCTGTAATTATAACTCCGTGTAATAAAAGAATGAATGCTGATAGTTTGGCATCCAACTTTCGGATAATCCCGCATGCGTTGCTGGGGACTTCACTGAAAGGTTTATGCCTTCGATGGATTAAGCTCTCAGTTATCGGATTTTGTTTTAGACGAGTGGCTTCTTTTTCGAATAATTCTATGTATTCGGAGGCTACGCGTTTGATTTTTTCGTAATAGTCATTAGAAAAGTACTCAAGCTGAATAGGTTCTTCGCATACATCTCGAATCTTGGAATCCGTTTCCTGAAACTGGTTCCACGATTCCTGGAGACGCCGTAGCCGCTCCTCAAAATAGCCAGCCTTTCCTTTCCGGTCTGCAGTATCCTTTTTGAAGTTTCGCACAATAGTCTGGATTGTTTCACCAGTTTGATTTTGAAGATCTAAGAGCTGTTCCATAATGTCTGCAAAGTTTATTCAGTGAATGCCAAAGAATATTAGGTGTTTTGGTGACTGCGATGACGCGTGCTGCTCCAAGGTGTCACCCAAAATATGTTTTATACCAAAAAACGTTTGATGCTTTTCTCAAGGATGCGTGATCGCTGAAGGATGCGTCACCAAAAAATGTTTGGTGCTTTGCTCAAGGATGCGTGATCGCTGAAGTATGCGTGATCGCTGAAGGATGCGTGTCCTTATCTAGGAGTCACCAAAAAATGTTTGGTGCTTTGCTCAAGGATGCGTGATCGCTGAAGGATGCGTGTCCTTATCTAGGGGTCACCAAAAAATGTTTGGTGCTTTGCTCAAAGATGCGTGATCGCTGAAGGATGCGTGTCCTTATCAAGGGGTCACCAAAAAATGTTTGGTGCTTTGCTCAAGGATCACCAAAAAATTTTTGGTGCTTTGCTCAAAGATGCGTGATCGCTGAAGGATGCGTGTCCTTATCTAGGGGTCACCAAAAAATGTTTGGTGCTTTGCTCAAGGATGCGTGATCGCTGAAGGATGCGTGTCCTTATCTAGGGGTCACCAAAAAATGTTTGGTGCTACTCCATTTTTGTTGTAGACATAAGCAGCGTTGCCATAATTTTTTTGAAAATAACTGCATCTTAAGAAGAAAAAACTGATTTTAGCTTAAAAAACTGCACATAAAAATACCCAAAAAAAAAATATGTTATTTACTAAGTTTTTTCAACATACATATATGTAAAGAAACAAATTCAATATTATATAAAGGTTTTTCATGATATCGCTTAAAATTGCTATTTGTACAAATGGGCAAGACTCGTTTCATGAAGACCCTTTTTAATGTTTGTGTTATTTAATCAACTAATGTCAGTTTGCAGGGAAAAAAAGAAAAAATATTATAAAAATAAAAGTTGAAATTTGTGATTAAAATTTTTAATTTGTTTTTAAAAATGCATTAAGAACGCCAAAAGACTAATTTGCTCAAATTATTTCAAAGTTTTTTGTTTGTGATTTATAAGCACTTGAATTTTTTATTGAAAACGACGGTAAGCATTAAAAAATCTGTTTGTAGAAATGCACAATTGAACAGCGCAAGTGTAGGAGGCAAAATTGTTGGGCAAGTTTACTTAGTTTGTGTAAATGCATTCTCATACAATTTTTGATAGTTCATTTGTGAGGGCGTAAAAATGCACAGATTGCGAGACTTTTGAGCGATATCATGAAATTCTTCTTAACGAATATCGTTACTTTGTAGGCCAGATAAAAGAGATTGGAATTAGGAGTCCACAAGTTTATGTATTCTTACGATTTTTTTTTTTTTTTTTGCCTCATTTGATACAAAATTGATTTTAGTTCAGGCGCAGGTTTTCTATTTGTTAAGTGTACGAACATGAAAATTTGCAGCAACAAATATTTTACAATGTAAACCCAAAACAACAAAAATCGCAAAATGTAAACAGGAACTTTCAAAAGGAAAGGCGAAATAAACTACTCAAACGGGTTAGCAAACATGTCAAAATTGTACGTATGTATAATCCTTTTGCGTTGCTAATTGGGGTATTTGACAAACGATTAAAACATGTTTGTAAAGGGTGGTGCAATCAAGCCGCACGATGTTAATTGTAAATTAAAGCAAAAGTTTTTAGAGAACTATAATTAAGGTTCAATGTCATTAATTTGCCGAATTATTTCATTCGTTAGCTCATGAATTATTCTTGGCTTATTGACGTACACTTTTTCTTTTAAATAAAATTTTCTTTAAATAACAAATCACATGATCGTGGCGCCCGTGTGCTGAAATTTGCGCACAATTCTCCCGATTGTGGACACACTTGGTCGATTATGCTGACCAAAAAAATCACAAAGTTCATTTTGATTTGAACGCCCATTTTCGTAAAAGGCTTCAACAATCTTAACTTTAAATTAAGTTGGACAAAAAACTTGACGTAAGGTGTGACCCACAATAAGCACCGTGCATTTTGGTTGGACCACCCTTTAGAAAAATTTAAATGTTGAATGTTTTACAAACTGTTTGCGCTACCTAGTTCTAAATTTAATCATTTAAGTTGAAATTTAGCAGAGTAAAGAAGGAAGAGACGAAACATAAAAAAACTAAGAGGATAAGTTTTTTATTAGAATCTATTAATAAATGATTAGTTATGTTTGAGTCGTTTATTTGTTAACGGAAAGATTTAATATGTACCCAACAAAGAAGTCAGTTAAGTAAACTTTTGAGGAATTTTCTTGACAAAATGACATGAAATGCAAAGTATTTTAAAATAAATATTATATAATTTCAGTAAAAAAAAACATTTTAATTAAAAACTTCATGGAACTTAGCGGGTGTACTTTTTTAACAATAGCAAAAAACTAAAAATGCAATTCTTAATATGTTTCCATGCCCTACACGATTTTACCTTGGGAGAACTGATATTTGCAAAAAATTAAAAAACTTATAACCCTATTACACAGTCTCCAAAATTGTTTTAACACTTCTTTAGTTTACAATATGGGAACCACATATGTATATGTAGTTATGCAATGCATATTATGAAAAAACATGTTTAAATATGCTCAACGCCAAAAAAACTATTTTTAAAGAAAATGTTCAACATATTATGTTCTAATTTTACCATATTATTGTTACCGACAACCATTTTATTGTTAAATTAGTCCTCCATCAAGAAGCCACAACCATATTATGTTTGTGCTTCGTTGTGTATGGGTTGTCGATGACAATAATTTGGTTAAATAAACCATAATATGTTTACAATTTTATTTAAAAAAAGTTTTGTTGAGGGTGACCATATTTAAACATGTTTTTTCTCTAGGTGTACGGCTATACTTTGAAGTACACTTTTTCATATTTTTAAATAAAGGGTTTAATTGAAAAAATAAATATTGAAAATGATAAAAATATTATGAAAAAAAATTAAATAAATGAAAATATTAAGTAGACGAAGTCGATGTTTTTTAGTTTTGACGGCGATGTATCGCCGATGTATCGTCCATCAAAACATTGATGTTAACATCGGTGCTTATGACCAATAGATCGATGTTTTCTAAACATCGATGTATCGTTTGCATCCCTAATTATAGCACGAGTGTATGTTAAGCAAATTAGGCAAGATTTTTGCTTAAGAAATTAAAAATAATATAACAAAATTGAAAGTAACAAAAATTAATGTAAAAACTGCGAAATCTGCACAATATACAAAAAAAACTTATTTTTTAAACAAAAAACTTCAAAACTGCTCAATGCTTAGAAAAACTGCAAAATGCAGATAAATCTGCACATTTAAATATGTATATAAATAATATATTGTATTAAAATTATCAATTTTTTTTTTTTTGATTTTGTTAAATACTATTTTAAGTTTATTTAAAATTATACGTATTTACATACAGAATTACTGTACTTTTTCAGAAACGATAAAAAATAACAACAGTCTTCTATTTCTATGGAAATTGCTTGTACCTATGTATGTGTGTTTGCGTTTCATTAAAATTTTTTTTCTTTCGAATTCAGCATCAGTGATGCCAGAAGTGCATTTTGCAGATTATGTACCTCAAAATTGCCAAAATGCAGATTTGACGATTTTTGACTTAAAAATGCAGATTTTTTAGTTTAGCGGAAACTTCTTTACATTGTCACTTATGTTTGTAAAGATAGGATTACACGATTGCCGCAATGCACCAATTATTGGTCTACTTTATGCACCAATCATGAAATTTCAAAATTTATTGGCTCATACGGCAACCTTCGACAATACTATTCTTATTTGGCCCAATCAAATGCAGCTAATGTACGGCAATCGTGTAACTGCGCGATAGACAATAATGCGGCAATGAAATGTGTTAATTGCGCCAATATTTATTGGTTTCTTGAGCGGCAATCAAAGTGTGCAATAAGCGCCAATATTAATTTTTTCTTTAGTCGTGGAATATTATATCTGTAAGTAAAATTAATTTTTACTGTTGTAAATAAATTAATTATTATTTATGTATATATGTGTCTTGTTTTTTAATAAGTGGAGACACTAGTTGCAACAATTCCTTAAAGGTTTGTTCGGCCATATGTTTGGCATTTTAAAATAAAAACTTTTGATTTTCGATTTCTCTAAACTTCATTAATGTTTTTTTTTTCTTTTTGTGAGCCACTCTCTGACCCAAATACTTCTTTTAACACATTTTTTTCATTTTTCTTTGTATCCAATTCACACAAAATAATTATAGCAGCTGCAATTTTCTTTTGAGAAGAAATCATTTTCACTTAATTAAATAAATTTTTTACAGATTTAAAAGTATTTATTGTATTCTGTGGTATTTATGTTAGCAAAACAAAAAAATTAATGAAACACAACAGCTGTTTCTCAGTGTTGCCACATACCATAGCTATCGTGTAACTGGAAGTCGGCAATTACTGGCCCTTAATCGTTGTGCGCCAATTCACGGCAACCAAATTTATGAAATTTGAGGCAATCGTGTAACTGCAGAAAATTTGATTGGGACAATCGATTTATTGTCCTCCAAATAAGCACAATAAAAATTGTTACTAATTGGTGCATTGCGGCAATCGTGTAACCCTAGCTTAAGTTTTCCACTTTTTGCATTGGAAAACAAAAACTACCCCATTCATGGAAGAAAACAGAAAAATTCGTGTTTATTAGGTGGTGATATAGTACATAAAATTATAAAAATCTAAAAGTTCTGGCAACACTGTTCAGCATATGAAAAAACTTTAATACGTACTACATAGCAACTGCTGAATACCTACATGAGAGTAATGATTGCTTGCTTTCTGGCATTTTTGTTTTTTTTTCTTTACCAAAGCAATCATTGTCGGACTCAAAACACAAACATCTTAAGGACGAACGAAGCTAAACGATGCACAGAGGGTTAGAATAGCCTGTTTTCTTGGATTAATTAAAAAAAAATTCTAAGTATTGTCAAAATTTTTTTTACCCGGTTAGAGTATATAAAATTCTACATCACTTGTCGTTAAAATAAATGTCAAAAGTGCTCTGATGTTTTTGTGGTGAAACTTCAAAGTCAAACTTTATAGAAATTTTTGTGAAAAAAGGCTGAAAAAAGTGAAAACTTTCCCGTTGAAAATTTTATTTATTTAAAAAAGAATTGCAAAAGTTAACAATTTTTTAATGGAACCATCAAGTTCAGGTTACCTTTGCAAATACTTCGTTAACATTTGTGTATCAAATTGTGTGTGGAAGTGTTTTAGATTTAGTTATTTATATTGAAAATGCCAAAAAAATTAGCATTTTAATATTTTAAATGGATATATAGTTATTATTCGTTTACATTCGTGTCATAATTTTTAGTTTATATGAAAGAGGACATAAATCTCTATTATATTGCAAAATTTTACGCTGCCTTTTTGTGCATTTTAGAAGCTATGCATTGTTTAATACAAGTGTTGCAGCAGTCAAATTAGCTAAAAATCACATTGATCTCGCGAAAAAAATGCACGTGTTGCTTATTGCTGTATCCAGTGGCCATGAAGTTAATAATGAAAAATTTAAAATATATGCACACAATACAGGACGACTTTTTGTTGAAAAGTATCCTTGGTACAATATGTCTCCCACTTTGCAAAAGTATTTTATTTACGGACCCGAAATTGTGTCAAATGCCATTTTACCTATTGGGCAGTTATCAGAAGAAGCGCAAGAAGCTCGAAATAAAGATTTTAAAAAATATAGGGAGTTTCATTCACGAAAGTGCATTCGCGAAAAATCAACCAAGACATTTTTAATATGTTTTTGATAACCTCTGAACTAATTATTTCAAGCATGCGAAAATTGCCTACAAAGAAGGTTCAAAGCTTGCCAGAGGAGGCAATTGATTTAATTGTACCTGCAACTCCGAACAAGAACTATTTCAGTGATGTTGAAGTTGCTGATGCTGCTGCTGATGATGATGATGATGATGATAACGATGAGGATGATGATGATGTTGAGGATTAACTTTAAGATGTATAAAATGTAATCTTTAAGTTCTCATACTGTACTGCTTGCATTATATACCTACACTGATATTTGGCATTATTTAATAAAATTATACTCAAATATACTTAGAAAACATTTTTTTTTACTTATTTTAATGGTATTAACTGAAAAATAAAGAAAAAATTATCCGAACATAGCTTCCCCGATTTGATCCAAGAAAACATGCTATTCTAACCCACTGTGCGATGTTATAAATTGCAAAGCACGATGTGCATTATTTGAATGATTGCAAACCAGCAGCGAATGTGTGTGGTGGCGCAAGTTTGATTGCATGAACGCAAGCGAGTGTATTTGATGGTGTTCATTGAATGCGAATTTTTTGCAATCACACAAAGCCGTTCTCTGATACATACGTTAGCTTTCGTTTGAGCAAAAAAAAAAAAAAATTTAGCCGCTTCAAAAAATAATAATCACTAAATTTTAAAACATTTTAGAAAGATTAAAGAAATGTCTATCTAATTTGTTTGGGACAAACTTTGCTAACACTAATAGGTAATAAGTTACATCGATAAGAAAGTACACCTATTTGGCCAAAATGCCAAATTTTGACCCCCTCTAACTCAGAAACTTTTCGACCGATCTTGTTGAAAATTAGCGTCTAAACTTCCATCCAATAGGACTTACCAAATTGGAAGACATCGATTTCAAAAGTTGGGTCACTTGACATAAAATCCCCCATATTATGTATGTATTAATGATAGTTTGATCCAGGGCAACGCTGACTTTAAACAGCTAAATAGTATTTATTTAGTGTTATATTATAAGTTATTATTATTTAAATTATATAAATTATTACTACTTAAAATATTCAACAATTTTTGATAATTTGTAGGTCACATAAGTTAAGGTGGAGGCAGCTAGGACATAATTTAATTGTGCCCATAAATTTTAATCCTATTGAAAGGCCCAGACGTCAGGATTGGAAAGGAGAACTTGATGAAACCGGAATGTTTTATTTCTCAAGTAAACAATTAATAAGGGAAAATCGTTTTCAAAACAATAGGTAAGCTCATACAATATGTAGTCTAATATTAACTTCTGGTATTTCGCAACCGCGATTATGTAAGAAAAATTCTTTAATCGCGATTATCGAATTGTGTTACAAATTTCAGCTTTATATCTGTAATTCTTAAATAATTAGAACAAATCGTGTTATTACTTAATATTATATTACGAAAACAAACAAAATGAAACGTTTGCTTTCGTTGTGTTTTGTTCTTCGCAGGGAGTAAAACGAAAACAAAACATAAACAATGAGAATGATTGTGCCATTTTATTTTGTTTGTGCTCGTGAGCGCAAAATGTACATTATTATTAACTAACGTACGCAGCTAGAAAAGACAAGAGCAAGAACAATATTGAAACATTCTGAGCAAAAACGTTTAGCAAACGTTTGGTAATTGATTTATTAATTTTAATAGAGAATGTACTATGTATGTATATTCTAGCTACTAGAGTGATATATATAATTAGTCAATTCACAAGGTATCCTAACATGTCATATTGTCAAAATGTCCTAATATTTCACAATGGTTTAAAAATATTGTTGTTGGTTTGTTAACAAAAAGTGTCTTAAATAAATAGAACGTTGCTTGCTGTGTTTATTGTGCTGTCGTAATTAATCAGAAAAGTCCAGCGCTGAGCGGCTGAGCCGTACAACAATATTTTTAAACCATTGTGAAATATTAGGACATTTTGACAATATGACATGTTAGGATACCTTGTGAATTGACTAAATAAATATGTATATATAATACATAACTTTTGTTTCTAAGTGAAATGAAAATAATGGTTGTAAGGATTTTTGTTTTTATTGTTGCTTATTTAGACTGCTATAGTAATTAAAAAAAAAACAAATTAAAGAAGAAAAAAATATATTGAAAAAACAACAAATTTGTATCCACTTAAAAACTAAATATATTACGCATACAAACAAATCGTTCAAATATTTTTTTTTGGACGAGGCATTGTTATTACACTACAAACACTAAGCAAGAACTAAATGAATTACTCTAAAAATACGTTTCCTATTTGTTTTGTACTCAAATGTACGATTGTAACTGTAAATTAAATAATGCAGATGTGTAAAAATATAATTGTTTCGTTTTCTCTCTTTGTCACTTCAAAAGTTTTTGTTTTGGTTTTGCTCATGTACAATACAATTTGAAAATCTTGATTAGTTATGTACATATATGTATTTTGCAAACGTTTGCGAAATATTTTGTTTGTTTTCATACTCTGCTTAAGATAACTTAGGGAAAAGTCTTGAATCATTAAAAGTTAGCGCGATTGATAATAATTTTAACACGTGGTTTTGTATTCAACATCATCTTTAAACAATATACCCCATAATCGTCTTAGGAGCGGCATTTTGGGATTTGAAAATAAAACATGTAAATATTAATATAAATAGGTTAGGTTAGGTAAGAATAGGCCTAACCACCGATGTGTAAATCCAGTTTACCATATCTGGTCTTAGTCCCCAATTCTTACCGATGGAGTTTCTGCATGTGTTGTAGGCATTGAGTCCTCTTTTCATCTTCTCCTGGGTGTTTCTTCTCCATGACAGTTTACAGTCGAGGATGTTACCCAAGTACTTAGCACAGTCAGATAGAGTTAACTCGACACCATCCAACACTGGCCCCTTAAAGTCCTCTATCCTGTACCTTCTGGTAAAAAGAACAAGCTCAGTATTCGCCGGGCTTACCCACAGCCCTCTATCCTTCGCCCAAGCCAAGAGTTCGCCCAACATCACCTGCATAATTTCACCGATCGTGGACAGAAACTTTCCCCTGACCAGTAGAACTATGCCATCCGCATAGGCGACGGCTTTCATACCCTTGGAATCAAATTTTTTTTTTTTTTTTTTTTTTTTTGCAGTATTTATTTATTGAATCTTCATATATTAAATATGAACTAACAATAATTAATCAAATCTTATCCTAATATTTACTTCATGTCCTGCCAGTGCCAGACAAAAAGATTTAGTCATCACGGTTTCTGTTCACATATGTAGGTGTTTATCGCTCATCTGATTGGGTGAGTGCTGCAGTGTCTCTTCTCCTTAATCGAGTGTGGCCGCCATAATTTAAAATATTTCGAGCTAAGGGATTTGGGTGCAGTTCCAGCCTTTTTAAATATTTTACTGCATATTTCGTTATCATAGTTTTTACCAATGGCACATTGAGATCCTTGTGGATATTTGAGTTTTTGACATACCATTAGGGAGCGGCTGTTATTATTCGAAGAAGTTTATTTTGGCGCCTTTGAATTTTTTCGATATTAGAAGCCGAGGCAATGCCCCATAACTGAATACCGTAGCACCAAATTGGCTTTAAGATAGAGTTGTAAAGTAGAAGTTTGCAATCGAGACTAAGAACAGAATTTCTTCCAATGAGCCAATTAATTTGAATTGCTTTTAGTTTCATTTGAGTTAATTTTGCTTCTATGTGCCATTTCCACGTTAAACGCCGATCTAGATGTATTCCGAGGTATTTTACATGCGAGTGTTGGGGTATTATTTGATTATTGATTTTAATAGGGGGGCATGTTTCCCGACGCAATGTGAATGTTATATGTGCGCATTTTTGCTCATTGATCTTTATCCTCCATTGTTTTAACCACCTTTCCAGTTCAAATATGTGATCCTGTAAGTAACGAGATGCTTCTTGACAGTTTTCATGCACGCTTAGGAAAGCTGTGTCATCCGCAAATGTTGAGGTTTGTGTGTAGCTGTTTGTTGGCATGTCCGAAGTATAAATTAAGTACAATAGAGGGCCCAGGATGCTGCCTTGTGGGACTCCAGCGTTAACTGGCTGAGGAGAACTTAAAAAACCGCCTTCTTTAATAATAAATTGACGACCGACTAAGTAGCTTTCTAACAGCTTGTGTATGTTTGCTGGCAAGTTTTGCTGCAATTTCAGTAGTAAACCTTCATGCCAGACTTTATCAAAAGCTTGAGACACATCGATGAAGAGTGCTGAGCAATATTTTTTTTCTTCAAAGGCTTTTCTTATTACATTTACTATTCGATGAGTTTGTTCAATTGTGCTATGCTTTCTTCTAAACCCAAATTGATGATTAGGAATACATCTATTTTCATTTAAAATCGGCGTTAATTTTGCCACTAGTAGTTTCTCAAATAGCTTTGAAATATTAGATAATAAGCTAATAGGCCTGTATGACTCAACTTTTGTGTGATCCTTTCCTGGCTTTGGTATCATGGTTACTAAGGAAACCTTCCATTTATGAGGGTAGTATTGAAGTCGTAAAATAGTATTAAAAATAAAAAGAATAATTTTCTTTGCTGTACTTGGTAGCTCCAAAAGCATTTTATTACTGATCTTATCAATACCGGATGCCTTCTTGGTGTTTAAATTACAAATAGCCTTTTCGATTTCTCTAAACTCGAATCTTAGGGGAATAGCTGCTCTAACATTTACAGACGGTAAATCGACTGTTATATCGTGAAATATATTATGGGTAAATACATTTTTCAGATGATTAGCAAACAGATTTCCTTTTTCAATATCATTTCTTGCCCAACTTCCATTCAAGTTTCTTAATGGTGGCTTAGAGATAACTGGTCTATTGAGGCTTCTAGCTGCACGCCATAATGAGTAATCTGATTGTGGAGTTGCATCAAGTCCCTTGAGATATTTTTCCAGGGAAGCCGTTTTCTGAGACTGCAGTAACTTTCTCAGCCTTTTTGTGCACTCTTTTAATAAAGTCTTAAGTTGGGGGGATCTGTGCAATTGCCACTCTCTACGAACTCTCCTTTTTTCAGTCAATAGACGCTCGACATCTGTAGAATATATGATTTTGTTTTTGGTTTTTTGAGTGTTATGCTGGAATGTTGAACAGCTAGTTTGAGATAACTGTCAAAATTAACAATAGCGAGATCCACGTTCTCCGGTGTGCTAAGCGGAATATTTTCTGTGCAATGGGCACTCAGATATTTTTTATATTTTAACCAATTTATTTGCGAGGCTGATGTCGATAAGTAACCAGACGGAGATACGATTCTATTTGAATTCATTATAGTAACAATTGTAGGTGTGTGATCTGAAGATAATTCTAGGGACGCTTCCACATGAATCGTTTCTATGGGGATGTTATTAACCACGCCAAAATCTATGACATCTGGAACTTTTTGCTGATCAGTAGGCCAATATGTTGGTTGTCCGCTCGCGACCACATTTAGGTCCATTTTACAAATTGTGTTAAACAAAACACGACCCTTAGGTGTAATAAGTCGTGACCCCCAGAAAGTGTGTTTAGCGTTATAATCGCCAGCAGCCAGGAAGCAGGGTCCTAATGATTTGAAATATTTATTATATTGGCTTTCTGATATTGAAAATCTAGGTGGGGAGTATAATGATGAAATTACTATGTTTCGAGATAATTCCTCAACGCAAATGCTCGTTGCTTGGAGATAATCTTCACGATGATCGCACATTAGGTAGTGTTTTACTCGGTTTTTTATCAAAATGGCAGAACCTCCACAAGCTCTACCTCGAGGGTCCTTGGTATCATATAATATATAACCATTGACTTGAAACGTGTTTCTTAAGGTCAGATGGGTTTCAGAAACCATCATAACATCAATTTGTTTATTTTTAAGGAAGTATTCTAGTTCATTTTTATGTTGGCGGATGCCGTTTGCGTTCCAAAAGCAAATTTTTAAACAGTTCATGGCTTGTTTAGTACTGCTTGCAATAATATCGATTGCATTCTTAACATTTCCTGTATCATATTACCCATTGTGTTTGTAAAGTTATTTACTGTTTGTACTAATGTTTCCATGGTTTTCTCTAGACGACTTAAGTTAGAAACTGGAGTTTCATCATTATTTGGCAACTCACCTTGCATTGGCATATGGTTTAATTTTAGGACGTTAGCGTAGGATGTTCTGTTATTACTAGGCTGCGGTACCTGAACGTCATTAATGTAAACTTGATTTGTTGCCTGCATTTGAGGGGGATTAGGTTTCGGTCCAACTGAGCGCTTGACGATAGAGTATACAGGGCATCCTCTATAGTTGGCCGTGTGATTACCACCGCAGTTGCTACATTTTTTTACATTAGGGTCGTTTTTAGACTTATCGCAGAGAGCTGTACCATGTAATTCTCCACATACGACGCAAACAGGGGTTAAATGACAATATGCCTTAGTGTGACCAAATTCTTGGCAGTTTAAACATTGCACGGGACCATTCCTTTTGTGCGGCTCCTCTATTGTTATTTTTCTATACAGGATATATTTAAGATTATAAATGGGATGCGTTTCGTTCTTTTTGAGATTAATGTCGCCGGGTTCTAACTCCACTCGAAATAGTGGCTGGGGATTTTTTTCTCTATTTTTAATGTTTATTACAGTTTTTATTTTGAAGCCCTTCTCTTCTAAAAAAGTTTTTATCTCACCTGGGTCCACGCATGATCAATGCCCTTAATCAAATGATCTGAGAATCCCGTTGACCGCAAGCAACCACAGTAGAGGAGATAGAACCCCCGCTGTGGTGCCCCCTGGTAACCTTTCTCCTTACACTATGATCCCCCAGGCTCTAGTTGATAATCCTGCTGCCAAGCATGCAGACTATCCACTCCATCAGAAAGCCCTGTACTCCCAGCTCCACCTATGTCCTTCTATGTCCAGCAATGCGGCGAGAGTAAATTACTTATGCCTCAGGCCGTGCTCAATGCAACCCACCACCTCATGTAGCGCACTCTCAACAGATTTACCCTTAAGGTAGGCATGTTGAGCGTTGCTAATGAGGTGGGTATCAATATTACTCCTAAGATTGAGATCTATCAGTTTCTCGAGTGTCTTCAATAAAAATGAAGACATACTAATAGACCTGAAATCTCCCGGCTTTTAGTGGCCTGACTTACCAGCCTTAGGTATACAAATTACCCTGACCTCTCTCCACCCCTAGGCAGATAGCTCCCACTGAGGCATTTCCTAAATATATTTACCAGCAGAAATAATGCGTCGTCCGGGATATTGCAGAGCATGGCCGGAAAAATACCGTCTGGACCCGGTGATTTATATGGGTCGAAGGTATTGACAGTCCACTCAAGCTTCTCCCTTGTGACTATTTCCTTGACGCAGGCGGACGCATGACTCGATATTACAGACATTCCGTCCCATTGACTATCGTTCATACCTCCAACTTCGGTACACCCAGGAAAGTGCGCCTCCATGAGTAAAGTTAGGGTCTCAGAGCTAGACTCAGTCCATGAGCCGTCATTCATTTGGACATACCCCAGGGTCCTAGGATCGTTGGATAAAATCCGTCGGAATTTAGACATTGTTGACATTATCAATGGATTCACAGAACTGCCTCCATGCGAGCCGCTTTGCCTTTTTAAGATCCGAATTATACTTATTGAAATGCACCTTATGGGTGCTCCAATCACTCGGTGCTCCCGTGAGCTTGGCCCTGTTAAACAGCCTTCTTACCGTCGACCTTTGAACCTGAAGTTCCCTGGCCCCCCATTTGGGCTGTTCACGCCTACCCGGAAGAGTTACCGGGCAAGACAGCTCATAGCTCTCTTAGCAGATGAGTGAATCGGTTCACATCACCTTCCACATCAGTTGGCAGCAAGTCGCACAGGGCCCATTGCGCCAACCCAGATCGGACCCTTTCTTTAAAGAAGTCCCAATTTGTCCTCCTCGGGTTCCTAACCGGATTAACCCTAGACAGGTCGAAATTCAGTGTAAAGGTTATACGATTATGGTATGAGAAAATACAGTCCGTTGCCACCCTCCAATCCGCAACAAGTTGCTCGTCGCGGTTCACTAATGTCAGATCTATAACTGCCTGCCTATCCTTATTTCTGAACGTCGGAGTGTTACCCATATTACAGATAATAAGATTGTTAGTAGTTATAAAATCAAACATTAACTCACCCCTTTTGTTAATATCAGGGCTCCCCCATTGGTTATGATGTGCATTTGCATCACATTCCAAAACCAGGATGGCACCACTCTTGCATACAACACCAGTTCTTCCACCTCAGCGCCAGGTGGATCTTCTGCCTCGTACGGCATGTACACCGAAGCCAGTGTAAGAGTACTTTGGCCTCTCTATTAACGATGGTGAGATATGAGATACATCATATGATAGTATGATGAGTATGATATCAGAAAATTAAATTCATTCCTCGCTAGTATACACGTTCTTACCTTGTCCTCTGTGGACGGGACAAACAGAGTGTATCCCGTAACCTTTAACCCGCAAACCTTACTTTTATTTATCCAAGGCTCTTGGATAAGGGCTACGTCCGTCCGAGTGTTGTTGAGGAAAGTTGCTAGTTCGGCTGAAGCTGCTTCACAATGGTGCAGGTTTATATGCACCACTAACAGCTTCTTTGGTCCAGTCATGTTTCGGATACCGGAACCTGGGACCCTTAGGAGCTTCCGCCGATGATGAACCAGACATCTTCATAGATTTTAAACATCTGCATGAAACTTAATAATGATGTTCACGAAACCTTCATTATAATTTTGTGTTCGCTTCATTCGTATTCAGTAAGATGAAACACTATGAAATGAAAGCAATGAACACTCGATATTTAAGAGACGAATAAGATAAAATTAGTTTATTTGCTTATACAAGAGAATATGAACATTAACAACCATGAAACAGAACAACCATTGAACAAATCTCGAATAAGTTCATGGAAAAAGAGTATGATTTAAATGTCAGTGTTGCCAGTTGTAGAAAAATAAAAACATAAGAAAGTTAAAAAAAAAATAGAAATAACCATGAGGGGTAAATGCAACAAGTTTAAGAGATACATTGATATTGAAATAAAAACTCAAATTTATTTTTGTTTTCAATGTAAATTTTCAATAAAATTAAACATATTTAATTTTATTTTCAAAAACATTCACTAACATTAAAAAAATTTCGGCAATATTTTTGTCTTAAACAGAAAAAAGTAGATAGCTAATAAATTCAAAATGCTTAACAATCTACAGATATTATTATAATGAGAACTAAAAAATTAGATAATTTATGGTTAACATAAAATGATAATGATAAATTCTAGGCAAAAAAAGTCATATACATCATCCAGCACGATCAACATCCATCGTTTTCATATTATGATGTAAAAACATAATTTGTTCGACTGACGCTGTATTCCACCCAATGACGCAACGTTTTTCGCAAAGTAAATTTCTTGCTGATGAAAACACCCGTTCTGAAGAGGCACTGCTAGATGGTTTTTTTTTTTTTTTTTTTTTTTTTTTTTTTCGTTATTTATTTATTGAATCTTCATATATTTAATATGAACTAACAATAATTTATCAAATCTTAACCTAATACTTTATTTATGTCCTGCCAGTGCCAGACAAAAATTTTCTTCATCACGGGTTCTGTTCACTTATATAGGTGTTTATCTCTCATCTAGTTGAGTAAGTGCTGCAGTGTCTCTTCTCCTTAAGCGAGTGTGGCCGCCATGATTTAAAATATTTCGAGCTAAAGTATTTGGGTGTTGTTCAAGTCTTTTTAAATATTTTACTGCATATTTTGTAATCATAGTTTTTACTAATGGCACGTTGAGATCCTTATGAATGTTTGAGTTTTTAACATACCAGGGGGCGGCTGTGATTATACGAAGAAGTTTATTTTGGCGCCTTTGAATTTTTTCGATATTAGAGGCCGAGGCAGTGCCCCATAGTTGAATACCGTAGCACCAGATAGGCTTTAAGATAGAGTTGTAAAGTAGAAGCTTGCAATCGAGTCTAAGAACAGAATTTCTTCCAATAAGCCAATGAATTTGGATGGCTTTTAGTTTCATTTGAGTTAATTTTGCCTCTATATGGCATTTCCACGTTAATCGCCGATCCAGATGTATACCGAGATATTTTACATGCGAATGTTGAGGAATAATTTGATTATTGATTGTAATAGGGGGGCAAGATTCCCGGCGCAGGGTGAATGTTATATGTACGCATTTTTGCTCATTGACCATTATCCTCCATTGTCTTAGCCATATTTCTAGTTGAAATATATGATGCTGTAGGTAACGAGATGCTTCATAACGGTTTTCGTGGGCGCTTAGAAAAGCTGTGTCGTCTGCAAATGTTGAAGTTTGGGTGTAGTTGTTTGTTGGCATGTCCGAAGTATAAATTAAGTATAATAGAGGGCCCAGGATGCTGCCCTGTGGGACTCCAGCGCCAATCGGCTGAGGTGAACTTAAGAAATTTCCTTCTTTAATAATAAATTGACGACCGACTAAGTAGCTTTCTAACAGTTTGTGTGTGTTTGCTGGTAAATTTTGCTTCAATTTGTGTAATAAGCCTTCATGCCAGACTTTGTCAAAAGCTTGCGAAACATCGATGAATAGTGCTGAGCAATATTTTTTTTCTTCAAATGTTTTTCTTATGACATTTACTATTCGATGAGTTTGTTCAATTGTGCTGTGTTTTCTTCTAAATCCGAATTGATGGTTTGGAATACATCTATTTTCACTTAAAATCGGTGTTAATTTTGAAACTAATAATTTCTCAAATAGCTTTGACATATTTGACAATAAGCTAATAGGCCTATAAGACTCAACTTTCGTATGATCTTTACCTGGCTTTGGTATCATGGTAACTAAGGAAACCTTCCATTTTTGAGGAAAGTATTCAAGGCGTAAAATAGCATTAAAAATAAAAAGAATAATTTTCTTTGCTACGCGAGGTAGCTCTAATAGCATTTTATTGCTGATCTTATCAATGCCAGGTGCCTTCTTAGTGTTTAAGTCACATATAACCTTTTCGATTTCTCTCATCTCAAATCTTAGGGGAATAGCTGCTCTAGCAGCAACAGGTGGTAAATCGACCGCAATATTGTGAGATATATTAGGTGTAAATACGTTTTTCAAGTGACTTACAAACAGATTTCCTTTTTCAACATCATTTCTTGCCCAACTTCCATTCAAGTTTCTTAATGGTGGTTTAGAGACAACTGGCCTTTTGAGGTTTCTAGCTGCACGCCATAATGAGTAGTCCGATTGTGGAGTTGCATCAAGTTCCTTAAGATATTTTTCCAGAGAAGCCGTTTTCTGAGTCTGCAATAACTTTCTTAATCTTTTTGTACACTCTTTTAGCAAGTTCTTAAGTTGAGGAGATCTGTGCAATTGCCACTCTCTTCGTGCCCTCCTTTTTTCAGACAAGAGACGCTCGACATCTGTGGAATATATTTTAATAGTTTTTGTTTTTTTGGGGGCAATATTGGAATGTTGAACAGCTAGTTTCAGAAAACTGTCAAAATTATCAATAGAGCGATCTACATACTCCGGTGTACTGAGCGGAATATTTTCTGTGCAATGGGCACTGAGATATTTTTTATATTTTAACCAATTTATTTGTGTGGCTGACGTCGCTAGGTAACCAGTCGGAGATACAATTCTATTGGGGTTCATTATAGTAACAATTGTAGGTGTGTGGTCGGAAGATAATTCTAGGGAAGCTTCAACGTGAATCGTTTCTGTGGGGATGTTTTTAACCACGCCAAAATCGATGACATCTGGAATTTTTTGCGGGTCAGCAGGCCAATATGTTGGTTGGCCGCTCGCGACAACATTTAAATTCATTTTAGAGATTGTATTAAACAAAACACGACCCTTTGGTGTTATTAGTCGTGACCCCCAGAAGGTATGTTTAGCGTTATAATCGCCAGCGGCCAGGAAACAGGGTCCTAGTGATTTATAATATTCACAATATTGGCTTTCTGATATTGAAAATCTAGGTGGAGAGTATAAAGATGAGATTACAATGCTACGATTCAGCTCTTCAACACAAATGTTCGTTGCTTGGAGATAATCCTCACGATGATCACACATTAGGTAGTGTTTGACTCGATTTTTTATCAAAATGGCAGAACCACCACAAGCTCTATCTCGAGGGTCCTTGGTATCATATAGTATATAACCATTGATGTTAAACGTATTTCTTGAGGTCAAATGAGTTTCAGAAACCATCATGACATCAATTTGTTTATTTTTAAGAAAGTATTCTAATTCATTTTTATGTTGGCGGATGCCGTTCGCGTTCCAAAAACAGATTTTTAAACAGTTCATGGCCTGTTAAGTACAGATTGCAATAACATCGATTGCATTCTAAGAATTTCCTGCATCATATTACCCATTGTGTTCGTAAAATTAGTTACTGTTTGCACTAATGTTTCCATGGTTTTTTCCAGACGACTTAAATTTGAAACTGGAGTTTCATCATTACTTGGCGCAGCACCTTGCGTTGGCGCATGGTTTGATTTTACGACGTTAGCATAAGAGGTTCTGTTATAACTAGGCTGCGGGGCCTGAATGTCACCAGTGCTTACTTGATTTGTTACCTGCATTTGAGGGGGATTAGTTTTCGGTCCAACTGACTGCTTGACGATGGTATATACAGGGCATCCTCTATAATTGGCAGTGTGATTACCGCCACAGTTGCTACATTTTTTTACGTTGGGGTCGGTTTTAGACTTATCGCAAAGATCTGTACCATGTAATTCACCACATACTACGCAAACAGGGGGTAAATAGCAATATGCCTTAGTATGACCATATTCTTGACAGTTTAAACATTTCTTTTGTGTGGCTCTTCTATAGTTACTCTT
The DNA here is from genome assembly GCA_943735925.1 of Pollenia amentaria. Classification (NCBI taxonomy): domain Eukaryota; kingdom Metazoa; phylum Arthropoda; class Insecta; order Diptera; family Polleniidae; genus Pollenia; species Pollenia amentaria. The sequence continues at coordinate 71,592,094 of OX031009.1, forward strand.
CTATAGAGAATATATTTCAAATTGTAAATAGGGTGCGTTTCATTTTTTTTAAGCTTTACGTCGCCGGGTTCAAACTCCACTCGAAAAAGTGGTTGGGGGTTTTTTTCTCTATTTTTTATATTTACTACATGTTTTATTTTGAAGCCTTTTTCTTCGAGGAATGTTTTTACCTCTTCTGGGTCCACACATGAGTCAATTCCCTTAATCACTACCTGGAGACCTTTACTGCTTTTCAGTTGGTATGTATAAAAGTTTTTTTTAAGTACTTCAAATTTGTTTATAATTTTGCGAAAATCATTCTCATTATTGACTTGTATTTTTGTCTCGTTTATACTACCACGCTTGATAGCAGCTACGTAAAACGAATTTTCACCTATCACCGATATCAAACTCTTTATGAGCTCATTTGAGTTTTGCTCCCTAAGATATATCGGGGGAGGCTTGGACGATTTTATGACGTTTGGTGCTTCAGAGGATTCATCCTCCAGAATTGCAAATCGATTTTGAGAATTTATTTTATCAAAAGATGGTACTTTTGAGGCCGAAGCAACTGCTGCAGAGGTAGGGCTGCGACCCCGTTTAAGCACTGTTATGTACCTGTCCATACCAACTTGTACTTGAGGCTTTTGACCACTTTTTACTTGTGGAGCTGAGTTTTCCATCATGCCTGATTTGAGGGTAATATTTTCATCACTTATTAAAATCGTTTTTGCCGCTGAGGCACCGCTTGCAGGTTTTATATTTTTTATTGTATTAATATCAACCGTATTATTAGACACCGAAGGTGATACTGAGTTTTCTATTATGCCTGATTGGGGGTTAATATTTACATCACTTATTAAAATGGTTTTTGCTGTTGAGGCAACGCTAGCAGGTTTTGTATTTGTTATTGTATCAACCGTGTTATTAAATACGGACGGCGAGAGGGATCGCGTACGAGTAATAGGTTTAGCCGTTAGGTATTTGCTATCATCGATTCTTTTTTTTATTTCTGTATTTTTTTCGCTAACACTCACTGTGATATATGCATTTCTACTGTTTGCACTCATAAGAGTTTTTTTTTTCTTTTACTGTTTACAGTTGTGCTCTTCTTATTTGTTATTGTTTATCAACACCGATAATGAAAAAAATGTGTGTTTATGTATGTATGTACATACATGTAATTTTTTTTTTTTTTTTTTTTTCTTTTTCTTGTATTTACTTTTTTTATACTTTATTTGTTCAAAAAAAATAAACCGTATGCCGAGTTTAGAAAACACGTCTATCTTCAACGACCGCGACAGACAGGACTGCTAGATGGTGTAGCGAAAATTTTGCAGCTTACCTGGTATAAAAGAGGAAATTTTGATTTATTTATTTCCCACCATAGTAACACATCAAAGCTATCATGAAATACTTCATGGGCGTTTTCGTATCCATTTAATTCACTTTGAATTTTGTCACATGCATTTGATTGATCAGACGATTTAAAGAAACCGGCAAAAATTCGTTCATTTCTTAGTGACAATGGCACGACTGGATTACTTTGAATAGAAGCAGAGTCACTGGAAAAATGTTCCATCATATATCTGCAATGATTTCTTATTTCATCTTTTTCAATACTTGAAAATTGAAGCATTTTGTTTGCTGGGGGAAACAGAAACACAGCTATTTTGTGGAAAATTGTCAAATTTTTCATAACCACTTCACTGAGTAAAATATTTAATTTTTCTTTAAAATTTTTAACACGGTCCTGATCATCAGTACTTTCTTCTTCACAGAATCGCTTTAAAAAGTGAACATGTATTATGGCTAAATGCAAAGTCGGATATCGGTCACCTTCAAGGTCTTTTGACGTTTCCGCAAAATTTCGCAGAACATGTATAACCTGTTTCATCAAATTTGCATTTATACCAGACATTCTGAACAGCTGTGGTTTTTCATGCAATATTTTCCCAATCTGAGTCCAATTTTGATGGACTGATTGAAGAAGAAAGTAGATGGTGTTCCACCGGGTGGGTGTGAAACTTTTTAAAGTGGTTGTCAGTTCTACATTACATCCAGACTTTTTAAAATATTTTACAAGTTTCGTGCACTTTTTACATAAATCTTCTATGTCCGCTATTTCTTTGATGGCTTTTTCTACAATATTGTGTAGCAAATGGTTGAAACAAAAAATATGATGGTAAGCTGAAAACGCAGCTTTCATATTGGATCCTCTGTCAGTCACAATCATCCCCTTGTCTAGACTGCACTGAAAGTTATCTAGTATTTTAGTTACTTTTAGCAAAATTTTGTCATCTATAGGAAATGCATTGGCAAACAAAAATAAAAAACCGACAGTAGTGTTCCACTTAATAAAAATAATTTTGTTTGTATATCCCCAATAAACCATAGAACGATACGATGGCGTAAACCCTATTATATAAAATTGAAAGACATAAATTTGAAAAAAAAACATTAAAAATTATTTTAACATTGCAAATTATGTATCGAAAACGATTTCTTAATTTAATGGAAAACTATGTACATATATATATTATAAGGAAAGCTGCAATTCAGTTTGTCAAAACGATGGTTTTCTATTTGAAATCGGTTATCACTTGTGATACCTTCTATCACCTTTATGATATTGTTACAGTATCGCTTGGTTTATTGGGTAGGAAAAAAGAACACTTACGTGTACATGACTCAAAGTTCATTGATTTGAATCCCACCAATTTAGCATAAAGTTTAGCATTCTTAATAAAATGTATTGTTACGGCTAAATACGAAGTTTTTGAATAATTGTCTGTCCAAAGATCTGTTGTAAAAGCGAAACCACTGCCACTAAATGTATTTATTTCCGCTTTCAAAATATCATAGGTCTGTCCATACAGCTTTTCAATATTCCGTGAGACTGTCGTAGGGTGCGGTAGCATCTTTTCTACTTCTACTTCTGCTCCATACTTTTCGCCAATGGATAATATTAATTCTGTATATTTGACTAAACCCTCATCTGCCATTATCTTAAACGGCCTGCAATTTTTAATAGTCCATTGGGTAACTGCTTCAACAACACGGGCCTTTGTTTGCTGGTCTCATCTACCTTATGATTCATAGCGGCGTCAATTCCTTATAGCATTTATGTTTAACCAAAATTGAAGTAGAACTAAATTTATATGCGGTATTACAACACTTGCATGCTACTTACTATCTTGCTATTTATTGATCCATTCATTTCTACCTCTTCAAAAATTTACCAGACCTTGCTTTTTCCTAATTTTGGAACAATTTTATACTCTCCACTGTCTATTTTAGCTTTAATTTGCGCCACTTTTAAAACTTCCGGGCTAACCGACTTCAAATTTTCTGTTGAAACCTAAGTTCGAGTACATTAATAAAATTTGTCAATTGAATATCAATTGATATGTACATAGATAAAATTAATTAGAAAGTTTTGACAAGTAACACATGTCACTAAAACTATTTAAATAAAAAACCCGTTTGCAAAAAAGTAAACGTGAGGCAACAACGAATTATTTTTTTTATTAAAAACTTGCATCATACATAAAAACAATTTTTTTATAAAATGTTACATATTATCTACCAAAAAAAACACGTATGGCTAAAAAGCTGTTATGCTACATACTAGCGAGCAGAGTTCGAAAAAAAACTGTACACTAACGCAGTGTACTTGTCTTACCACATAAACTCAAAATCTTATTTTTTTGTTTGTGCATTTGTACACAAACAAAATATGGTACATAACTATTGTGATCTGACGAACAGAAACACTTAGATAACTTACCGAACTTATTTTAGAGTCCGTGTTAACTTCTTTTAAGGTACTTATCTGTACTTTTTAGTGAACACGTAGTTAACTTTTAGCTAACATGATATGTTTTTTTTAGTGTCTGCGTTATTTATTGAGAAAAGAACCCAAAATATAATTTGAAGTTGAGTTTTATAACAGGAGTGCAGAAATATAAGAAACAAATAGTGCAAAAATTTATGAAAAATTGGAAAAAATTCACGTTAAAATTCAAGAAAATCAAGTAGTAAAGAGGCCTAATAGAAGGCCTATTTGCAGACTAAAGATCTCCCAGCCGCATGCTAACTTTATTACCAATTAACAAGGTGTGTCGTTGGAGACCAACACCTTGCACTTTTGCATCAATTTTAAGCACTTCTGGAAGGGTTTCTAAAAATATTTAAGAATAAAGCTTTATCCAAATTTTATTGTTGTGGCAAATAATACGAAGTAATTCAATTAATAACTAAACTTGCAACACGTTCTAACATAACTACTAATAAAACGATTGCGACAGGCCTTATCTTAGAAAAGAAAAATTTGAATTTGTAAAATATTTAATGAAAACTTTTCTAAAAGACCTTTTCAAAGAAGGCAGAGTGGAGTAAGTAAAAGTTTACTTACAATTTATTTGTGAACCTTCTTAAAGGCCTAAAAAGTGAATCGCTTGCAATTTTCACCGCCGGGCAGCACGATTAGCCTGTGTGTATTTTTTTTTTTTTTTTTTTTTTTTTGTAAAATTATTTCTTGACTGGTGAACCAAAATGTATGTGTTGTTTTTTTTTTTTGTAGGCAAATATTATTGAAATAAAAAAAACTAAGAGAACTGCACATATCGTCATCTTAAATGCAGCCTATTGTAACATCAAATTTCATAAGTTTACATGAGAAGCAAAAAACTTTGTAAAATGGAAATTATATGAGATATTAGAGTATTAAATATTTAGAATAAAAATGCGAGAACCGATATATTTTTTATAAAATAAATATTATTTTTATTATATTCACCATTTTTGATTTTTCGAATTTATTCTATGATAGTGTATAAAGTAATTCCTGAAAAAATTAAGGAATAGAACTATTACAAAAAAGCTTTATAAAATACATAACTGAAATTTAAGTCATAGAATAAATTCGAAAAATAAAAAATGTTGAAAATAAAAAAGTTGCTTATGAAAAGAAATAATTCCCAATATCTATTTATTATTTTTATTTTTATTTATTTAGTTATGTGTGTTGCGTTATTTTAAATTGAATGTGTGTTGCGTTATTTTAAATTCTCTGAAACAAAACGACGTATCATCAACGAAAGTATGATAGTATTAAGTTAAACAATCATTTAAAATATTAAATAATTAAATATATTGTTAAAAATTACAGGAATAATTGAATATTAAGATACTATAATAGAATATTAAGACAATAATCGTATAATTAATATGTAGCAATAAGTAAATTTTAATTAGTTAATTTCTGAAAAATTTAAATAAGAAGAATGAAAGTTTTTTAATTAAGAGTAGTATTGATATCAGCCCCCGTATTCAGTGAACAAAAATGTTGTACAAAGAAGCACTTATCCTAAAAAAAAATACTATTAGTATTTAATAAAGCCGTAAAAGGATTAACAGAAAATATAGCTAAACAATTTATATTCCAGCACTTTATAAAAAATGCTGTTATGTATGTGATGTAGAAGACAAGTAATTTATTATTTAACACAAACATCTTTATAATAGTCTTTTTGAGGATATTGATGAAGGACGATTTGGAAGAATGCAATCCTATCAAAAATAACAGGTTATTTTAAATAAACGTGGAAAAAATATTTCTATTGTTTTATAAACATTCTTTATCAATAATGAAAAAATATTCTGGTCCAATAGTAACAGATACATTATAGGAAACTCGTCTGTATTAAAATTTATTAAAAAGTATATATGTACATACGAGTATATTAACTCATAACATTAGAAAAGAAACAAATAATGGAAAAATCCTATCATAAAAATAATGGCATCCTGCTGGAAGCAAAAATCTAAAAATCGGCAGATGTTACTATTTATTCTTGGGAATTCTTAGCGTATGGGAGTGCAATGGGTTAAGCTGTGAAATTTCTAACAGTCCAATGAAGAAGAAGCTGATAGTCATACTTAATATAGGTTTTCTAATACATACATATATATGGATTCGGTTTATATTAATTTTACCGCACGGTTTTCCTGTTTGCTTATGCAACAATTTGCAATTTGATCACTTATTCCACTAACACGTTCAGAGTGTGACCCAGAATATCCATTTTTGACGTAAAAAAATTAATGTGTTTGTAGAAATATATCAAATACTCTGCTAATTGTTTTTTAAATTAAGATTATTCATTATGTTGTTTAAGGAAATTATATACTTAATGATAACCCATTTTTGATTTTGTTAATAGCTTGGATATTTTTTTAATGTGGAAGTTTAACATTTTTTTTAAATATTTAACGTGAATAGTAATCAATAAAAAAGTATATTTCAAAATTTTCAATGATACATTGCTTTGCATTTTAGCAAACGATATGTATACTGTTGTAAAAAACTCTTTGATGCTATTAAAAGGGTCGGTCTTTTTCTTAAGCAGACATAAAGTCAAAACTTATTGAAAAAAAACTCCAAGTACTCAATACATGTTGTTATTGTAATACATTTTTGGTTTTACCAACCAAGACCGTGGCTTGTTTTGCTAAAAATTATGTGTAAACAACCTTTGTGTGAAATGTGACAGTAGGTATCAGAGTTCGAAAATAAATTGTAAAGTACAAAAAGTTAAAGTACCACACAGTTTTTTTAATTTTTGTTTGTGCATTTGTACACAAACAAAATATGGTACATAACTATTGTGAGCTGACGAACAGAAACACTTAAATAACTTACCGAGCTTATTTAAGAGTCCGTGTTAAGTTCTTTTGAAGTACTTATTCTCTATTTTTTAGTGAACACGTAGTTAACTTTTAGCTTACATGATATGTTTTTTTAGTGTCTACGTAGTTGACATTTATTGTACTTACTTTTTTTAAAGAAAATATTTAAGATAAAAAATCCTCTGTATGTATGGGAATGAAAATAAGAAATATAATTTTTTAATGGTTGGTTGTTTGTTTGTTTGTTTATTTATTGAAAAAAAAAAACCCAAAATATAATTTGAAGTTGAGTTTTATAATAGGAGTGCAAAAATATAAGAAACATGCAAAAGTATACAAATGTTTTAATAAAATCTAGTATATATATCAAAAATTATATCTAAATATGTGTTTATAAAAGTCGCTCAAAAATAGAGTAAAAAAAAACAAGTGCGTTTGTGTTTTGAGAAATTTATTTAAATTTTAAAACCATCAAAGTAAATATAAGGGTAGACATTTTTATGCGTGGGTGTTTTGATCAGAGTTTTATAAGGTATTTTTTGTGATATTGGTACATATATTAAATTGTTGATGCGAATGGATGTATTTAAAATAGAAAAACCAATTGCGATGTTGTAATAACAGGTCAACGCAGAGAAATAAAGATTGTTAGTAAAGATCAGTTGTAAAGTGTAAAGAGTATGCGTATGTGTAAATATGTATAATTGCTTGTGCACATTTGTGAGTGGTTAATGAAGCATCGCAAATTGTTGTAGTGTATTGCATTACGCGAGTTTAAAAAAAAAACATTTTTATGACTGCTCTGTTTTTTATGATTTGAATTTTTTAGTTAATAACTGTTGTTGTTTTCTATATTCATACATAAATTTTAGGTACAACTTTTTTATGTACTATTTTATGTGTGCACTTGCGTGGACATTATTAAGCAATAATTATGGCGCCAACCTTTTTCAGATGTAAAAACCTAAATGCAACAAATTCGCGGAAAATTAAGGAATTTTCCGTTCACTTATTATGCATTTTAAATGATCATTTGACTGAAAAGAAAGTACCTATGATGCCGCGAAATAAAAACAATATTTTGCACAATAATTCTTATGTATAATTGGCTGTGCACATATGTAAGTGGAAAATGAAGCGTCGAAAATTGTTATTGTGCTTTTCGTTACTCGAGTTTTTTTTTTAAGAAAAAAAAAACATTTTTATGACTGCTCTTGTTTTTTCAGAATTCAATTTTTTTTTTTCAGTTTAAGAATTGTTGTTTTTATAGACATCATAAATACATTTTAGGTAAACCTTTTTTATTTACTATTTTTTGTGTGCACTTGTGTCGACATTGATATATTTAGCAATCATTATGGCGTCAACCTCTTTCAGATCCAATATCATTCATGAAAAACCCAAATGCAAAAAATTTGCGGAAAATAAAGGAATTTTCGGTTGACTTCATTGATTATGTATTTTAAGTGATCATTTGAAATTTGATTGAAAAGAAAGTAAGATGCCGCGCCCTAAAAACAATTTTTTGCACGATAATTTTAGTTTAATCGATGGAAGTGATGACGTATTTTGTGTTAATGGAAGCTGTGAAAATAAAAAGCTTAAAAATCATACCGGAAACCTCGAAAGACATTTAAAACGGGTTCACCCTGTTTTACATTCCGATTATGTTGCAATAAAGTGTGCAAATAAAAACAAAGTCACAGATTTAAAAACCAAAATAATTCCAACCAATTTAAATCAAACTAACATAGAATTGGCGACCACTGCATATGGCGGAAGATCGTGGTTTCAAAATATTAATCCAACCGGTTTTTGATGCTTTGGGAATAAGTGGTAATGAGCATAACGTAACTGAAAGAATAATAGCATATTCTAAAAAAGTAAAACAAGATATAATGGAATATTTAAAAGACAATATCACTTCTTTAAAGATTGATGCAGCAACGTAATGTAAATATGCAGCAATGTAAGAATGCAGCTATACAAATTAAAACTCTGCCAGTGAAAGAACTAAAATTAAGTTATACTAGCGAATATCATAAAACCGTCATATTAGAAGTTCTACAAGAATACGAGATTAACATTCATCAAATTTTTAAAATAACTACAGACAATGGCGCGATTCTGTCTGTCTGTCGCGCTCGTTGAAGATAGACGTGTTTTCTAAGCTCGGCATACGGTTTATTTTTTATTTTTTTTTTGAACAAATAAAGTATTAAAAAAAGTAAAAACAAGTAAAGAAAAAAATACATGTACATATGTACATACATACATAAACACACATTTTTTTTTATTCTCGGTGTTGATAAACAATAACAAATAAGAAGAGCAAAACTGTAAAAGAAAAAAAAAAAAAAAAAAAAAAAAATTTTTTTATGAGTGCAAACAGTAGAAATGCATATATCACAGTGAGTGTTAACGAAACAAATGCAGAAATAAAAAAAAGAATCGATGATAGCAAATACCTAACGGCTAAACCTATTACTCGCACGCGATCCCTTTCACCGTCTGTATTTAATAACACGGTTGATGCAATAACAAATATAAAACCTGCTAGCGTTGCCTCAACAGCAAAAACAATTTTAATAAGTGATGTAAATATTAACCCCCAATCAGGCATAATAGATAACTCAGTATCACCTTCGGTGTCTTATAATACGGTTGATCTTAATACAATAAAAAATATAAAACCTGCAAGCGGTGCCCCAGCGGCAAAAACGATTTTAATAAGTGATGAAAATATTACCCCTAAATCAGGCATGATGGAAAACTCAGCTTCACAAGTAAAAAGTGCTCAAAAGCCTCCAGTACAAGTAGGTATTGATAGGTACATAACAGTACTTAAACGGGGTCGCAGCCCAACCTCCTCAGCAGTTGCTTCGGTCACAAAAGTCTCAAAAGATGGTACAGCTGATAGAACAAGTTCACAAAATCGTTTTGCAATTCTGGATGAGGAATCCCCGGAAGCACAAAACGTTATCAAATCTTCTAAGCCACCGCCGATATATCTTAGAGAGCAAAACTCAAATGAATTAATAAAGAATTTGATATCGGTAATAGGTGAAAATTCTTTTTATGTAGTTGCAATTAAGCGGGGTAGTATAAATGAGACAAAAATACAAGTTAACCGTGAAGAAGATTTTCGTAAGGTAATAACTAAATTTGAAGCACTTAATAAGAATTTTTATACATACCAACTGAAGAGCAGTAAAGGTCTTCAGGTAGTGATAAAGGGCATTGATTCATGCGTAGACCCAGGTGAAATTAAAACGTTTTTAGAAGAGAAGGGCTTTAAAATTAAAAATGTAGTTAATATTAAAAATAGAGAAAAAAATCCTCAGCCACTATTTCGAGTGGAGTTAGAACCCGGCGACATTAAGCTCAAAAAGAACGAAACGCATCCCATTTATAATCTTAAATATATCCTGTATAGAAAAATAACAATAGAGGAGCCGCACAAAAGGAATGGTCCCGTGCAATGTTTAAACTGCCAAGAATTTGGTCACACTAAGGCATATTGTCATTTAACCCCTGTTTGCGTCGTATGTGGAGAATTACATGGTACAGCTCTCTGCGATAAGTCTAAAAACGACCCCAATGTAAAAAAATGTAGCAACTGCGGTGGTAATCACACGGCCAACTATAGAGGATGCCCTGTATACTCTATCGTCAAGCGCTCGGTTGGACCGAAACCTAATCCCACTCAAATGCAGGCAACAAATCAAGTTTACATTAATGACGTTCAGGTACCGCAGCCTAGTAATAACAGAACATCCTACGCTAACGTCCTAAAATCAAACCATATGCCAATGCAAGGTGAGTTGCCAAATAATGATGAAACTCCAGTTTCTAACTTAAGTCGTCTAGAGAAAACCATGGAAACATTAGTACAAACAGTAAATAACTTTACAAACACAATGGGTAATATGATGCAGGAAATGTTAAGAATGCAATCGATGTTATTGCAAGCTGTACTAAACAAGCCATGAACTGTTTAAAAATTTGCTTTTGGAACGCAAACGGCATCCGCCAACATAAAAATGAACTAGAATACTTTCTTAAAAATAAACAAATTGATGTTATGATGGTTTCTGAAACCCATCTGACCTCAAGAAACACGTTTCAAGTCAATGGTTATATATTATATGATACCAAGGACCCTCGAGGTAGAGCTTGTGGAGGTTCTGCCATTTTGATAAAAAACCGAGTAAAACACTACCTAATGTGCGATCATCGTGAAGATTATCTCCAAGCAACGAGCATTTGCGTTGAGGAATTATCTCGAAACATAGTAATTTCATCATTATACTCCCCACCTAGATTTTCAATATCAGAAAGCCAATATAATAAATATTTTAAATCATTAGGACCCTGCTTCCTGGCTGCTGGCGATTATAACGCTAAACACACTTTCTGGGGGTCACGACTTATTACACCTAAGGGTCGTGTTTTGTTTAACACAATTTGTAAAATGGACCTAAATGTGGTCGCGAGCGGACAACCAACATATTGGCCTACTGATCAACAAAAAGTTCCAGATGTCATAGATTTTGGCGTGGTTAATAACATCCCCATAGACACGATTCATGTGGAAGCGTCCCTAGAATTATCTTCAGATCACACACCTACAATTGTTACTATAATAAATCCAAATAGAATCGTATCTCCGTCTGGTTACTTATCGACATCAGCTTCACAAATAAATTGGTTAAAATATAAAAAATATCTGAGTGCCCATTGCACAGAAAATATTCCGCTTAGCACACCGGAGAACGTGGATCTCGCTATTGTTAATTTTGACAGTTATCTCAAACTAGCTATTCAACATTCCAGCATAACACTCAAAAAAACCAAAAACAAAATCATATATTCTACAGATGTCGAGCGTCTATTGACTGAAAAAAGGAGAGTTCGTAGAGAGTGGCAATTGCACAGATCCCCCCAACTTAAGACTTTATTAAAAGAGTGCACAAAAAGGCTGAGAAAGTTACTGCAGTCTCAGAAAACGGCTTCCCTGGAAAAATATCTCAAGGGACTTGATGCAACTCCACAATCAGATTACTCATTATGGCGTGCAGCTAGAAGCCTCAATAGACCAGTTATCTCTAAGCCACCATTGAGAAACTTGAATGGAAGTTGGGCAAGAAATGATATTGAAAAAGGAAATCTGTTTGCTAATCATCTGAAAAATGTATTTACCCATAATATATTTCACGATATAGCAGTCGATTTACCGTCTGTAAATGTTAGAGCAGCTATTCCCCTTAGATTCGAGTTTAGAGAAATCGAAAAGGCTATTTGTAATTTAAACACCAAGAAGGCATCCGGTATTGATAAGATCAGTAATAAAATGCTTTTGGAGCTACCAAGTACAGCAAAGAAAATTATTCTTTTTATTTTTAATGCTATTTTACGACTTCAATACTACCCTCATAAATGGAAGGTTTCCTTAGTAACCATGATACCAAAGCCAGGAAAGGATCACACAAAAGTTGAGTCATACAGGCCTATTAGCTTATTATCTAATATTTCAAAGCTATTTGAGAAACTACTAGTGGCAAAATTAACGCCGATTTTAAATGAAAATAGATGTATTCCTAATCATCAATTTGGGTTTAGAAGAAAGCATAGCACAATTGAACAAACTCATCGAATAGTAAATGTAATAAGAAAAGCCTTTGAAGAAAAAAAATATTGCTCAGCACTTTTCATCGATGTGTCTCAAGCTTTTGATAAGGTCTGGCATGAAGGTTTACTACTGAAATTGCAGCAAAACTTGCCAGCAAACATTCACAAGCTGTTAGAAAGCTACTTAGTCGGTCGTCAATTTATTATTAAAGAAGGCGATTTTTTAAGTTCTCCTCAGCCAGTTAACGCTGGAGTCCCACAAGGCAGCATCCTGGGCCCTCTATTGTACTTAATTTATACTTCGGACATGCCAACAAACAGCTACACACAAACCTCAACATTTGCGGATGACACAGCTTTCCTAAGCGTTCATGAAAACTGTCAAGAAGCATCTCGTTACTTACAGGATCACATATTTGAACTGGAAAGGTGGTTAAAACAATGGAGGATAAAGATCAATGAGCAAAAATGCGCACATATAACATTCACATTGCGTCGGGAAACATGCCCCCCTATTAAAATCAATAATCAAATAATACCCCAACACTCGCATGTAAAATACCTCGGTATACATCTAGATCGGCGTTTAACGTGGAAATGGCACATAGAAGCAAAATTAACTCAAATGAAACTAAAAGCAATTCAAATTAATTGGCTCATTGGAAGAAATTCTGTTCTTAGTCTCGATTGCAAACTTCTACTTTACAACTCTATCTTAAAGCCAATTTGGTGCTACGGTATTCAGTTATGGGGCACTGCCTCGGCTTCTAATATCGAAAAAATTCAAAGGCGCCAAAATAAACTTCTTCGAATAATAACAGCCGCTCCCTGGTATGTCAAAAACTCAAATATCCACAAGGATCTCAATGTGCCATTGGTAAAAACTATGATAACGAAATATGCAGTAAAATATTTAAAAAGGCTGGAACTGCACCCAAATCCCTTAGCTCGAAATATTTTAAATTATGGCGGCCACACTCGATTAAGGAGAAGAGACACTGCAGCACTCACCCAATCAGATGAGCGATAAACACCTACATATGTGAACAGAAACCGTGTTGACTAAATCTTTTTGTCTGGCACTGGCAGGACATTAAGTAAATATTAGGATAAGATTTGATTAATTATTGTTAGTTCATATTTAATATATGAAGATTCAATAAATAAATACTGCAAAAAAAAAAAAAAAAAAAAAATGGCGCGAATATGATAAAAGCGGTGAAAGACTTGAACACAAATTTTCAAGATTCCCTAGAAGGAGAACGCTTTTCTACTGAAGAAGATATCGACCAATATTCCATAGAAAACAAAACGGATTTAATAGTATCAAATTTTTCAGTGTACAATATTACTGGCGTTCGTTTAAAAACCAAAATAATTCCAACCAATTTAAATCAAACTAACATAGAATTGGCGACCACTGCATATGGCGGAAGATCGTGGTTTCAAAATATTAGTCCAACCGGTTTTTGATGCTTTGGGAATAAGTGGTAATGAGCATAACGTAACTGAAAGAATAATAGCATATTCTAAAAAAGTAAAACAAGATATAATGGAATATTTAAAAGACAATATCACTTCTTTAAAGATTGATGCAGCAACGTAATGGAAAAATGCAGCAATGTAAGAATGCAGCTATACAAATTAAAACTCTGCCAGTAAAAGAACTAAAATTAAGTTATACTAGCGAATATCATAAAACCGTCATATTAGAAGTTCTACAAGAATACGAGATTAACATTCATCAAATTTTTAAAATAACTACAGACAATGGCGCGAATATGATAAAAGCGGTGAAAGACTTGAACACAAATTTTCAAGATTCCCTAGAAGGAGAACGCTTTTCTACTGAAGAAGATATCGACCAATATTCCATAGAAAACAAAACGGATTTAATAGTATCAAATTTTTCAGTGTACAATATTACTGGCGTTCGTTGTGGCGCTCATAATCTACAACTTTGTGTGCACGACGTAATAAAAGAATCGCAGATTACAAATAAGCCGGAATCTATTAGATCAATAGTTAACAAATTAAGAACCCAAACTTATTTAAATATTTAAAAAACCAGCAACTACATAATGGATTGCGCTACAATATGGAATTCCACGTTTGACATGCTCAGAAGATTATTAGACATCAAGGATATAGTAGAGTAATGAAAACCAAGGTTTGTATTTAAGCGCCGATGTTTAGATGTTCATTAAAGATTTCACAGATATTTTCGAACCGGTTTACAATGCTACAATCAAATTGCAATCGGAACAATTATGTTATAGTGAAATATATATCATTATAATGGACTTATTATTCCAAATAGACAATTTGGATTCGAGTGATATGATAATATTATTAAAAAATTCATTAAATCATCGGAAATCCAAATTATTTGACATGGAATTGTTCAACGCAGTATTTTTGGATCCCAGAATTAAGATTTGTGTGGACTCAGAACGGAGAGAAAGAGCAAAGAAATATATGATCGGATAAATTCAATCACTGGTAAATATTCAACTCATATCTTCACTAATTTAAAATAACAATAAAAACCGTATTAATATGTTTTTAATTAATAAAAATTATTTATTTATTTCTAGACAATAAACTCGAAAACAGCAGCGTTTTGAGAAATAGAAGTGTGGAGAAGCCATCCACCAGTACTAAAGTAAAGTAATTTTTTGATTATCTGCAAAACTAGGATCCTAGTACATCTAAGCCAAACTCAACACTTTCTGATAAAGAAAATTATTTTATATTGTATGAGCGGGAAACGAGATTACCTTTAAATTCTAACATCTTAGAATATTGGTCCAAAAGAAATAATCCTTTGTCAAAGATAGCTGAAGTAATTTTGGCAGTACCATCCTGCAGTGTACCTCATAAGTCGCCACCGCATACCCTTAAACTACTCTGAAATCAATACTTACCAACCTATATAGAGTAGGGTATATTAAAATGTCGAATAACGGTATAGACAAATGACGACAATCAGAATGTAAGTGAATGACACTACATTGAGTGAGAATTGAGTGCATTCCAACTTCCAACATTCTGATTGGCGAGAATAGTTATGAGGATTTATTATTATTACAATTTATTGATATCTCCATATGACAGACAAAGACAAACAGAATAATGTAAATAATTAAAATAAGTTAGAACGGCTAAGTTAAAAATTCATGTATAGTATATAAGCACTTGTAAATTCAAAATAAAACCAGACTTGTAATTACCACACTAATTTGGCATCAACCTGCCTTGTGTTTTAATTAAGAGCCTCAAAACAAATTCGGCAGTTCTTTTGAACGCCTTGTAAATCAGCTGGTACCCTAACAGCTATTAAAAATAAATAAGGGCTATGGGGATAATACATTTACACTTCCAACACAACAATCCACACAATTCAGCGTTGAACGTGTTTTTTCATCATTAAAATACATACTATCCGACCAGCGCAATAGGCTTTCAGCTTTAAACGTTGAACATATATTGATGGTAAAATCAAACGGAGTTTTTAATTATGAAAACTAACAAAGTTAAATAAATTAAAAATTCAATAGATAATAAGTTATTCATTAGTTACCTTCAAAAACCCTAAAACGTTTTTTATTTTATTATAAACTTTTAGTACAGAATAAATTTTTATCATATTTATAGAACGTTAATATTGTTTTATTTTGCCTTGACAATTCTAAGTGCTTTTATGTTTAAAGATAGTAGCTAAATTTATTAATATATGTTGTTAGAAAATTCAGTGTGCAAAGCTGATCGTTACATATAGCAATTTTTATATGCGCTGAATAAAGCGCTTTCTTTGTCAAAAATATATTGCTTCAAAGTGGGAACTTGCCATATAAAATACATGTCTTCCGTAAACGATATGGTATGCGAAACTTTTACGTTTCTCCCTTACAAGCCTGCTTCGTTGGAAGCCCCATTTTTTGTGAGTGCTTCGCAAAATTAGATATTTTTTATTGGGTATTTATCTTCATGTGTGGTGCTGCTTTATATAAACTATGTTAATTAAAATTTTATAAAGCTCAAGTAAAAAATTCCCCTTAAAAAGGATCTTCACATACTTACATATGTATACATATCAGAGAACGACTTTGTGTGATTGCAAAAAAGTCGCATTCAGTGAACACCATCAAATACACTCGCTTGCGTTCATGCAATCAAACTTGCGCAACCACACACATTCGCTGCTGGTTTGCAATCATTCCAATAATGCACATAGTGCTTTGCAATTTATAACATCGCTTAGCTTCGTTCGTCCATTAAGATGTTTGTGTTTTGAGTCGGACAATGATTGCTTTTGCAAAAAAAATACAAGCAAAACTCCAGAAAGTAAGCAATCGTAAAGGCCATGTCAGATAAAACTTTGCTTTGCGTTGCGTTACCAATTCGCTTTGACATCTAAGATAAAATATACATACTTATACGAAACATGTCACATAAAGAACTTTCAAAGCGGAGCAAAGCAAAAAGTTAGCCAAGTCCCAATTTACATTATACGATTTTTGTCGTTGCGATTATTGTCGTTTTTTCTTTGAAGTCGGTCTTATGTTTACATTGTACGATTTTTGTCGTTACAACTTCTTGTGTATGCATATAAATTGACACTACGAATGAATGAACAAAACGAATCGTAGAGTACACTCGCTTGTGTACCCCTTTTAATTCCTCTCTCCCCTCTCGCCAATAAGGTAAGAATCGCAACGACAAAAATCGTTTAATGTAAATTGGGACCAACTCTCATCTTTTTGCGCGCTTTGACAATTGGCTAGTATAATTTTCTTTTACATGCCGCTTTTATAAGTAAACAAACAATTTATGAGTGTTGTCAAAGTTTTCATTGTGCCATACACCTTTTTTTGCGTTTTTCTGCCAAAGCTAGAAATGTCACGCAAAGCGACAAAGTTGTATCTGACACGGCCTTTACTCTCATGTAGGTATTCAGCAGTTGCTATGTAGAACCTATTAAAGTTTTTTCATATGCCAGAACTTTTAGATTTTTATAAAAAATTTCATAAAAAACTTACAAACATAAGTGACAATGTAAAGAAGTTTCCGCCAAACTAAAAAATCTGCATTTTTAAGTCAAAAATCGACAAATCTGCATTTTGGCAATTTTGAGGTATTAATCTGCAAGATGCACTTCTGGCATCACTGATGCTGGATTCGAAAGAAAAAAAATTTTAATGAAACGCAAACACACATGGGTACAAACAATTTCCATAGAAATAGAAGACTGTTTTTATTTTTTATCACTTCTTAAAAAGTACAGTAATTCTGTATGTACATACGTATAATTTTAAATAATTCATAATTTTAATACAATTAGTCAATTCACAAGGTATCCTAACATGTCATATTGCCAAAATGTCCTAATATTTCACAATGGTTTAAAAATATTGTTGTTGGTTTGTTAACAAAAAGTGTCTTAAATAAATAGAACGTTGCTTGCTGTGTTTATTGTGCTGTCGTAATTAATCAGAAAAGTCCAGCGCTGAGCGGCTGAGCCGTACAACAATATTTTTAAACCATTGTGAAATATTAGGACATTTTGACAATATGACATGTTAGGATACCTTGTGAATTGACTAATTATATATATACATATTCAAATGTGCATTTTGCAGTTTTTCTAAGCATTGAGCAGTGTTGAAGTTTTTTTGTATATTGTGCAGATTTCGCAGTTTTTACATTATTTTTTTTACTTTCAATTTTGTTATATTATTTTTTAGTTCTTAAGCAAAAATCTTGCCTAATTTGCTTAACACACACTCGTGTAATAATGGCAAGAGCCAAACAAACCGCACAAACGGCTTGGACTACAAACTTTCCGTTAACAAATAAACGAACCAAACATAACTAATCATTTATTATTAGATTCTAATAAAGAACTTATCCTCTTAAATTTTTTTGTTTCGTCTCTTCCTTCTTTACGTTGCTAAATTTAAACTTAAATGATTAAATTTAGAACTAGGTAACGCAAACAGTTTGTAAAATATTCAACATTTAAATTTTTCTAAAGGGTGGTCCAACCAAAATGCACGGTGCTTATTGTGTGTCACACCTTAACGTCAAGTTTTTTGTCCAACTTAATCTAACGTTAAGATTGTTGAAGCCTTTTACGAAAATGGGCGTTCAAATCAAAATGAACTTTGTGATTTTTTTGGTCAGCATAATCGACCAAGTGTGTCCACAATCGGGATAATTGTGCGCGAATTTCAGCAAACCGGGTATGTAGGAAATGTGAAAACACCTATGCATGTTTATGGACTAGCGGCGTCATTGTGTTAATTGGCCGCCACGATCATGTGATTTGATATTTAAAGAAAATTTTATTTAAAAGAAAAAGTGTACGTCAATAAGCCAAGAACAATTCATGAGCTAACGAATGAAATAATTCGGCACATTAATGACATTGAACCTTAATTATAGTTCTCTGAAAACTTTTGCTTTAATTAACAATTAACATCGTGCGGCTTGATTGGACCTTGACTAACATGTTTTAATCGTTTGTCAAATACCCCAATTAACAACGCAAAAGGATTATACATACGTACAATCTTGACATGGTTGCTAACCCGTTTGAGTAGTATATTTCGATATTTCGCCTTTCCTTTTGAAAGTTTCTGTTTACATTTTTTTGCGATTTTTGTTGTTTTGGGTTTACATTGTAAAATATTTGTTGCTGCAAATTTTCATGAATGTACACTTAACAAATAGAAAATCTGCGCCTGAACTAAAATCAATTTTGTATTAAATGAGGCAACAAAAAAAAATCGCAAGACTAAATAAACTTGTGTACTCCTAATTCCAATCTCTTTTATCTGGCCAAAGTAACCATATTAGTTAATAAGAGTTTTCATGATATCGCTCAAAAGTCTCGCAATCTGTACGTTTTTACGCCCTCACAAATGAACTATCAACAATTGTATGAGAATGCATTTACACAAACTTAGTAAACTTTCCCAACAATTTTGCCTCCTACACTTGCGCTGTTCAATTGTACATTTCTACAAACAGATTTTCTAATGCTTACCGTCGTTTTCAATAAAAAAAATTCAAGTGTTTATAAATCAAAAACAAAAAATTTTTAAATAATTTGAGCAAATTAGTCTTTTGGCGTTCTTAATGCATTTTTAAAAACAAATTAAAAATTTTAATCACAAATTTCAACTGACATTAATTGATTAAATAACACAAACATCAAAAAGGGTCTTCATGAAACAAGTCTTGGAATTTTGCCCATTTGTACAAATAGCAATTTTAAGCGATATCATGAAAACCCTTTATATAATATTGAATTTGTTTCTTTACATAAATGTATGTTGAAAAAACTTAGTAAATAACATATTTTTTTGGGTATTTTTATGTGCAGTTTTTTAAGCTAAAATCAGTTTTTTTTCTTAAGATGCAGTTATTTTCAAAAAAATTATGGCAACGCTGCTTATGCCTACAACATGTTCATACAACACACAATCATACCAACAGAGCGACTCATACCAATTTACATTCGTCATTGTCTCATCTAGTGGACAATGACTACTTGAATTCAAAAGCATAAGAATGCCCAAGAATGATAAAAATAAAGATTACGCCTTGCGCATGTGATGACATAGTAGTTCCCTTATAAAGGTTACCAAGGCTTTTTATATGTATGTGAAATTTATAATTTGTTGGAAAAAATGTTATATTGCGTGATAGTTGGCTACCCTACAATTAATTTACTCAGAGAGTTTTCAAAATAATTTTATATTAATTATCAAACAAACTAATAATTTAAATAAATATTTTATATTAAAAATATTATTAAAATAATTAATTAATATTAAAAACGTAAAAACTCGTGTGTTTAAAATTGTATAGCAAAAGAATTAAAAACTTAAGAGTGTAAAAAAAGAGTGAAAATATGAACTGTGCAGTGGGCAAATGCAAATAAAGTAACAGCAAAAAAAAAGTGAGAAATTGTGTAAATAATAACATTTAGCGTGTTTTTAATAATATGCTAAAATTTTTGACAATAGCTGTATCATTTTAAAATTTTCCAAAAGATTCAGCCCAAACTAATGGTGTTTTCTTTTCTACAAAAAATGTGAGATATTATTTATAAAAATGCAATTTGGTGTTCGTTTCTTAAAAATGCTTCGCTCCCTAAAAGCAAAGACTATAGTTGCACTTAGTACATTTGGAATTGACAAAAATGTTTTGCTTCTTATGGAAGAGGGGGGGAAGTAACAAGGAAAGTAAAAACTTCGTGCTCACATTCAGAAAACTAAAAAAGAATGTTGAAAATAGCAAAAACTGATTTATTTTTTATTTAATTAAAAATAATTTATACTTAACTTTAATATAAGTAAATAGGCCGTGAAATATTAATAAAACAACTTAATTATATAAAATAAAAAAAGTATATATTGGTATTTCAGTAATTTGGTCATAACTCGGGCATTTTTCAATAGATTTGATAGATTTATACACCGACGAATTTACCAATTACTTTGGTAATGGACTCGGAAAGATCTACGGTTCCCGAAAATAGGTATTTTTCTTAAAAAAAATTATATTTTGGTAATAACTTTCTTGTATCTGAACTGATCTTTCTGAACCGATTTTTTTGATATATAAGACGTATCCATAGGTCATGTAACAGCTCTAAAAATTTAGTTTTTATAAAAATGTTGATGCTTTTTAGCCCATTTTTGGAGTATTTTGCTAATAACTTAACCATTTCTTAACCGATTTGGCAGCTTTATATACCCACGTTTTTAGGAAGAAATTTACCATTTACTTAGATTATAAAACTTGGACTCGGGAAGGTCTACTGTTCCCGAAAATGGGTATTTTTATTTTGGGCATTACTCTTCCATTTTTGAGAGCAAAGTTTCAGGTTTTTCGGGAAATATATGCTGCTAAAAATTTCTGATATTTTGGTATATAAAACGTGTTCATATGTCATACTTGAACCCTTAAATTTAAAATTTTGAGTATTTTCAATAATGTCTTTGTACGGGAGGTACCACGCCCACTTTTCCAATCCCGTCCATTTAAGAGAGTTTGTGTATTGGCAAGCAACATGTTTGTACTAAATCTGAAAGCCGTAGCTCTTGCCGCTCTCGAGATATGCAGAAAAAAAGAATTTAAAAAACAACAACAACAACATGGTATTTATGGAAAAAATTGGAGGAAGTCGGGGGTTTTTGCTCATATCTCAGCCATTTATGGACCGATCTTCCTGAATTTCAATAGCAAACAATTCCGGACTAAATGTATAACAACCTAGCCTTCATCATATCTGGGGTCTTCGAAAACCCCATTTCAACGGACGGACTTTCCTTCTCATAAGAAGCCAGAATATATATAATTTATCTGGTCTTAGATCAATATTGTAGAAATTTCAAACGGAATGACAAAGTTATATATACCCTTTTACCTTCGGTGAAGGGTATAACAAGTGTGTTTTCTTAGGGCGTGTGTGAGGCGATAGAAAAGTGCGAATGTAAGTAAAATGTTAACACTTCTGAAATTAATGAAATATCAATTGCCCTGGGTGCTAGTAGAATTTTTGGAACAACCAACAAAATTTCGGACAAGCAGCAAATCGAAAATTGTAATTGAAAAAGTCAAATAAAAACGTTTAAAATATTTTGTGAATTCAAAAAAAAATATAAAATAAAATACATAGAGCCACCAGCAAAAAAATTTTATTTTCCTAATTTGTTCATTATTTTATACAGAACTTTTCGTTTATAGTCATTTCCATTGCCGCTATACAGAAGATTAATAGAAAGTATTTACGTTATAGTCCATTTAGCGATATAAGCACATTTAACATACATATATTCCATCTATCAGCGGCTAGAAAAGGCAACAGTAAAGCAAATTATTAACGTTTTAGTCACATAAGCCTAAGTTTTTTGTTTGTTTTCGAAGTTACAAACCATATCAAAGAATCAAGAAATTAATCGTTTACTTTTTCTTATCAACTCTCCAATCGAAAAGAATTAGTTTTTGTGTTTGGTAACAGTGATGAAATATCTTATTATTGTTTTAACTTTTTTAAAACAGTTTGCAACTCTGATGCAAAGCTATAATCCCGCTGTCAGTGTTGTTAATATGATTTTTTATTTAATAAATTCATATTAAATTCGCCAAAAATCGGCAAAAAATTTTCAATATTTAGCATTATTCCAGTAGTGTGTTTATATTATAGTTTTTTGAACATTCTTTTTAATATATAAGCTTGGCAACATGTTGTTATCACTAAATGGATTAACATCGGTAATTTAATTGCAGCTTATTACGTTGACTCGTATATAAATGTGGTATGCAACCGGAGTCCCATATTTTATATATATCCTTGTTTATCTAGGTATACGATGAAAAAGCGTTCATTATTTCGTTCAAAGATATCATTTCACACAGCAGAAACATGAATTTTTCCCCACACGGAAATACTTTTTTACCATAGTACTTTGCTACCGTTTCACACACGTCCTAACTATTTACCACGAGTATTTAGGTAATAATTTTACTTATAGGCTGTTTACAAGTTTAATGGTTACAAATTGTAACTTTTTCAGTATGTAATCGATGATTTGAAGGTATTTAAATGTTTCCCATGTGTATTGCTTCCGTCATAATATAAGGAAGGACTAGTAAATTTAACATCTCCATCCTGTCTTTATAACATACGTTATTCTCCGCAAACCAACAACAATAAATAAATTAATAAATTTTTCATTTTCATTGCTTTATTTTGTAAAAATATTTTTGCAGAACTTTATAAGAATTTTACAAGCTTTTTAAAGATACACTTCCAAAGCCTGACTATTTTCCATAATTTGTAATAATTATTTGTTGTAATAATAAAAAAAAATGGATTTTATATCGGAAACAATTTAATAATATGTCAAATAATACAATTTTAATAAAAAAAACATAGAAAATCAAGTTTTCATATATTTTAAAACAAAAAATAAATACATTTTCAAGAAATTACGTGCACACACATCAAACTGGCTGCAAATGTTTATGAAAATCAAAAGCATTTTGATTATGTCGCCATGTCGCTTTAGTAAACATAAAATAACTTTTATAAACAAAGCAGATAATTTTTTTTAGAAAAATGATTTCTTATATTCCTACAATTGCTTTAATTTAGAGAATAACAGCATTTGAACTTCGTTGAAAATCGATATATTTTCATCTGTACAACAATAAAACACATATTAAAACTTCTTTTATTACTTAAATGTGTTTTCAACGAGAAAAACAAGACTTCTTTTAGTTTTTTTATATTTTTTTTATTGCCATGTACATGTATATGCACGCACATGAGAATAAAAAGTTTTCTGAGTAAAAACAAAGACTATAATTTACTCTCACAAGTGGATTATGCTAAAAAATGCAAACGCCATCTGATTTTGACAGTTCGAGCTACTTTGTTTTGATTTGTTAGTGTTTTGTTAGGAATGGTTGACATTTTGGACCGTAAACACTAACAATGCAATGGAAAAAACCCTGTGTTGTTTCCGTTGTTTTTGGATTGTTGTAGTATCGACACCACCTGTAGTTGAATTCGCCTTGCACCTTTATTAATGGCATAAGGCATTGCACTTTGCGTCCCGTATAAATCGACAGCGTTGATAATGCCCTGTTAAGCCTAGTACTCTGTTCAACATTTCACGTGAAATGCTGTCAAAACTAGAGTTTGTTCCCGGGATTTCTCGTCCCGGGAATTCCCGGGATTTTCACTTGTTTTCAATTCCCGCTTTCTCGGGAATTTATTGCGGGATTCCCGGGAAATTTTGAAGAAGATCGTTTTTAAAAACTTTAGTAAATTTATGTCAGACTTGTGTCTTTAGTTGTTTTATCCAACTTAATTTCACCACAATATTTAAATTTTCTTTTCACGCTTTTAAACTAATTTTTGAGAATGGGCTTTATATTGGGCCTATGATAAATTATAGATCTATCATCACGAAATTTTATTTCTTGTCCTAGCAAATTGAAGTGTAAATTTTACAACATTATTGATTGTGAGCATTTCAAGTGATTTTGAGTATTATAAAAGTAGAAAGTAGAAATTTGTGTGCATTTCGCCACAAATATATGTTAGTTTTAGTTGAGTTTTTAGGGAGGTAGTTCCACATTTGGGTGCATAACTCTTTTCCTACTGAAGCGATTCTGCTGGAATTCAATCCGAAACAGCCTAGAAGATCTAGAAACAATTGGGCACCCAAATGGCAAAATCGGCTTAGAATTAATAAAGGACTAATAATAAAAATACTTTATGGGACCTTATTATCACATTGAATTAAAAACTTAGTATACCTTCACACCACTGCTGATTAAGGGCTATAAAATTGTAAAAAAAATATGTTATAATATATGTAGTAAATAAAATTTCTTCTTTCTGCTGAATTTGTTAAACGGTAAAATTGTTTCAGAATTCCTACTTCCAGAATTTTTATTCGCGTAAGACTAATACTTTCATTCTAATAATGCAAATAAGCTTTGAACTGGACAATGTTTATACGTATATTGATTTCTATTTTCCTATTGGCATCAATATAACCTCTTAAGTGTCTCAAAATAATTTTAATCTTAAATTTTTTCGTTCTTGTTATATAATAGATACTAGATTTAATTCTTTTAAGCGTAATAGCCAATAAGAAATATTAGTTTCATTGGAGAAATAAGTAAATTAATAAATACAAAATTTTTGGCGGGAATCCCGGGTTCCCGGGAATTGGATTTTTATTTCCCGCTTTCCCGGGAATCAAAAAAGTGCGGGAATAAAAAAACTCTAGTCAAAACCCATATGAAAAAAACTTGTGCGGAATTTCTATGAAAAAATGTTGATAGAGTTGTACTCTGTTTAATTTGTAAAAAGTTGCGAAATGTTCTTGCAACATTTTTTTACAACTGCGAAATAATATAAGCTGCAATTTCACGTGGAATTTTAAGCAAATAAAAAAAGTTTAAACTAAATATTAAAATGATAACTGCTAAACATTTTTTTTTTCTCATTATTTATTTATTGAATCTTCATATATTAAATATGAACTAACAATAATTAATCAAATCTTATACTAATACTTTATTTTTGTCCTGCCAATGCTAGACGAAAATTTTTCTCCTCACGGTTTCTGTTCACATATGTAGATGTTCAGCGGTCTTCCCTTCGGATAAGTCCTGCGGTATCTATTCTCCTTAATCTAGAGTGGCCGCTGTAATTTAAAATATTTCGAGCTAGTGGATTTGGGTGCGACTCAAGTCTTTTAAATATTTTACTGCATACTTCGTAATAATAGTTTTTACTAACGGCACATTGAGATCCTTGTGAATATTTGAGTTTTTAACATACCAGGGAGCGGCTGTGATTATTCGAAGAAGTTTATTTTGTCGCCTTTGAATTTTTTCGATATTAGAAGCCGAGGCAGTGCCCCATAACTGAATACCGTAGCACCAAAATGGTTTTAAGATAGTAAGATTGTAAAGTAGAAGTTTACAATCGAGACTAAGAACAGAGTTTCTTCCAATAAGCCAATTAAGTTGAATTGCTTTTAGTTTCATTTGTGTTAGTTTTGCTTCTATATGACATTTCCATGTTAATCCGATCTAGATTAATTCCGAGATATTTTACATGCGATTGTTGGGGCACTAATTGATTATTGATTTTAATAGGGGGACATGACTCCCGACGCAAGGTGAATGTTATATGTACGCATTTTTGCTCATTGACCTTTATCCTCCATTGTTTTAACCACTTTTTCAGTTCAAATATATGATCCTGCAAGTAGCGAGAAGCTTCATGACAGTTTTAGTGTACGCTTAGAAAAGCTGTATCATCAGCAAATGTTGAAGTTAGGGTGTGGTTGTTTGTTGGCATGTCTGAGGTATATATTAGGTATAATAGTGGGCCCATGATGCTTCCCTGAGGGACTCCAGGGTCAATTGGCTGAGGAGAACTTATAAAAGCACCTTCTTTAATAATAAACTTTCGACCGACTAAGTAGCTTTCTAACAGCTTGTGTGTGTTTACTGGTAAATTTAGCTTCAATTTATGTAATAAGCCTTCATGCCAGACTTTATCAAAAGCTTGAGAAACATCGATGAAGAGGGCGGAACAATATTTTTTTTCTTCAAACTTTTTTCTTATGGCGTTTACTATACGATGGGTTTGTTCAATTGTGCTATGTTCTCTTCTAAAGCCGAATTGATGGTTTGGAATACATCTATTTACATATAAAATTGGGGTTAATTTTGACACTAACAGCTTCTCAAACAGCTTTGATATATTAGACAATAAGCTTATAGGTCTATATGACTCAACTTTTGTAGGATCCTTCCCTGATTTAAGTATCATGGTAACTAGGGATACTTTCCATTCCTGAGGGTAGTATTCAAGGCGTAAAATAGCATTAAAAATAAAGAGAATAATTTTCTTTGCTATGCTGGGTAGCTCCAAAAGCATTTTGTTACTGATCTTATCAAAACCAGGGGCTTTCTTCGGGTTTAAATCATGAATAGCCTTTTCGATTTCTCTTATCTCAAATCTTAGTGGAACAGCTGCTCTAACAGCAACAGGGGGTAACTCGATGTGTGAGCGGTAAATACGGTTTTCAAATGATTAACAAAAAGATTTCCTTCTTCTATATCATTTCTTGCCCAACATCCGTTAAAGTTTCTTAATGGTGGTTTAGTGATAACTGGTCTTTTAAGATTTCTAGCTGCACGCCATAATGAGTAGTCTGATTGTGGAGTTGCATCAAGTTCCTTAAGATATTTTTCAAAGGATGCAGTTTTTTGGGACTGCAGTAACTTTCATAGTCTTACTGTGCACTCTTTTAATAAAGTCTTAAGTTGGGGGGATCTGTGCAATTGCCACTCTCTTCGAACTCTCCTTTTTTCAGTCAATAGACGCTCGACATCTATAGAATATATGATATTGTTTTTGGTTTTTTTGAGGGTTGTGCTGAAGTTTTGAACAGCTAGTTTGAGATAACTGTCAAAATTAACAATAGCGTGATCCACGCTCTCCGGTGTGCTTAGCGGAATATTTTCTGTGCAATGGGCACTAAGATATTTTTTATATTTTAACCAATTTATTTGTGAGGCTGATTTCAATAAGTACCCAGTCGGAGATACGATTCTATTTGGAATCATTATAGTAACAATTTTAGGTGTGTGATCGGAAGATAATTCTAAGGAAGCTTCAACATAAATCGTTTCTGCGGGGATGTTTTTAACCACTCCAAAATCTATGAGATCTGGAACTTTTTGCTGATCAGTAGGCCAATATGTTGGTTGTCCGCTCGCGACCACATTTAGATCCATTTTACGAATTGTGTTAAACAAAACACGACCCTTAGGCGTAATAAGTCGTGACCCCCAGAAAGTATGTTTAGCGTTATAATCGCCAGCATCCAGGAAGCAGGGTCCTAATGATTTAAAATATTTATTATATTGGCTTTCTGATATTGAAAATCTAGGTGGTGAATATATTGATGAAATAACTAGGTTTCGATTTAATTCCTCAACGCAAATGCTCGTTGCTTGGAGATAATCTTCACGATGATCGCACATTAAGTAGTGTTTTACTCGGTTTTTTATCAAAATGGCTGAACCTCCACAAGCTCTACCTCGAGGGTCCTTGGTATCATATAATATATAACCATTGATTTTAAACGTATTTCTCGAGGTCAGATGAGTTTCCGAAACCATCATAACATCGATTTGTTTATTTTTAAGGAAGTATTCTAGTTCATTTTTATGTTGGCGGATGCCATTTGCGTTCCAAAAGCAAATTTTTAAACAGTTCATGGCTTATTTAGTACAGCTTGCAATAACATCGATTGCATTCTTAACATTTCTTGCATAATGTTACCCATTGTGTTGGTAAAATTGTTAACGGTTTGCACTAATGTTTCCATGGTTTTTTCTAGCCGAGTTAAAATAGAAATGGGAATTTCGTCATTATTTGGTAAATCACCTTGCAATGGCATATGATTAGATTTTAAGACATTAGCGTACGAGGTTCTGTTATTATTTGGCTGCGGTATCTGAACGCCGTTAGTGTTTTCTTGATAAGATGCCAGCGTTTGAGGGGGATTAAGTTTCTGTCCAACAGAACGCTTGACAATCGAATATACCGGACATCCAATATAGTTGGCAGTGTGATTACCACCACAGTTGCTACATTTTTTTACATTAGGGTCATTTTTTGACTTATCACACTGGACGGTACCATGTAGTTCTCCACATACGACACAAACAGGGGGTAAATAGCAGTATGCCCTAGTATGACCAAATTCTTGGCAGTTTAAACACTGAACGGGCCCATTTCTTTTGTGCGGCTCTTCTATCGTTATTTTTCTGTACAGGATGTATTTTAAACTGTAAATGGGATGCGTTTCCTTTTTTTTAGCTTAACGTCGCCGGGCTCTAGCTCCACTCGAAATAGTGGTTGGGGATTTTTTTCTCTATTTTTAATATTTGTAACATTTTTAATTTTGAAACCCTTTTCTTCTAAAAATGTTTTTATTTCGTCTGGGTCCACGCATGAGTCAATGCCCTTTATCACAACCTGCAGACCTTTGCTGCTTTTCAGCTAGTAAGTATAGAAGCTTTTTTTAAGTGCTTCAAACTTATTAATTAATTTACGAAAATCATTCTCATGATTAATCTGTATTTTTGTTTCGTTAATATTACCACGCTTGATTGCAGCTACGTAAAACGAATTTTCACCTATCACCGATATTAAACTTTTTATTAGCTCACTTGAGTTTTGCTCTCTAAGATATATCGGGGGTGGCTTCGACGAATTTATGACGTTGGGTGCTTCAGAAGATTCATCCTCCAGAATTGCAAAACGATTTTGCGAATTTATTCTATCCAAAGATGGAACTTTCGAGGCAGAGGCTACAGCTGAAGAGGCAGGGCTGCGACCACGTTTAAGCACTTCTTGTTTGTTTACCATTGCGTCTATGTTTGGGATTATTATATCAGTGGTAACGCTTGCAGGTATGGTATCAGTGGTAACGCTTGTTTTGTTTATTTCCACATTGCTTACGCTAGTATAAATATCATTTATTTTTGTTGTTTTATCATTGATGCTACTCATATAGAGTTGTTTTTGTTTTTTTCACCGTTTTTTTATTATTTTTTTTATTTTATTATTTTTTTTGTTTTGTTGCTAAACATAAATAACACAACCGGTAACAGTTTTTCATCAATACTTACTTGAATTTTTACTTAATTTTTTATTTAAAAAAATACCGTTTAGTTAAATACATGTGGGTTTTGTTAACATATGCAAAACAATGTCGCATAATTTGAAAGATTAAAAACGCCAAATTGTGCAAACTCTCGAGAAAGGTAACATTGATACATGTGAAATTTTTCGCATGAAATAATAGATGTTGCTGAACATTTTTCACAAATTGGAACAGAGTACTAGAAACAGAATACTAGAAATTTTCGCACAAGAAATTTTCAAGAAAGTCGTCCATTTCATTAAAATTTTTATTTGTTATACGTATACAGAAATTTCATGAAAGTACTTTCACGAAGAAATGCAGTGTAATAAATAAACCTATGAAAAAATAACTTTAAAAAAAAATTTTTTATTTTAAATAATTTAAATAGAAAATTATAAATTGTCCCACTGTTATGTTTATACATAATCAAGGCGAATTCAACTACAAAACTACAGGTGGTGTCGGAACGCCATCTGATTTTGACAGTTCGAGCTACTTTGTTTTGATTTGTTAGTGTTTTGTTAGGAATGGTTGACAGTTTGAACAGTAAGCACTAACAATGCAATGCAAAAAACCCTTTGTTGTTTCTGTTGTTTTTGGATTGTTGTAGTATCAACACCACCTGTAGTTGAATTCGCCTTGCACATAATTATATCAGTTTGAGGTGGTGTCGGAACGCCGTCTGATTTTGACAGTTCGAGCTACTTTGTTAGTGTTTTGTTAGGAATGGTTGACATTTTGGACAGTAAGCACTAACAATGCAATGCAAAAAACCCTTTGTTGTTTCTGTTGTTTTTGGATTGTAGTAGTATCAACACCACCTGTAGTTGAATTCGCCTTGCACATAATTATATCAGTTTGAGAGCAAAAAAATTTTAGCCAATGAGAAAACTGGTTGTGTGACGTCAGAGTTACTACATGCGCAGTAAAATAATGTTATGCCTGCCTGATATCGTAATCTTTAGGTCTGTCTGCGTACACATATTTTGCATAATTTTGTACAAAATGTCGCAAAATCTTGCAAAATGTTGTCTGCGTACACCAAATCTCTTACAGCGTGAGAGCCAAAAAGAGAATTTTTTGACAGTTGAAAGTTCGAGAACTTGCAAAATGTTACTGGATACATTTCCTCTGGTAAGATTTTGCAACTAGTTTGAGCAGCTGTTTTTATATACTGTTTGAATGAAAGAGTTTACGTGTGCCAAGATAGCGTCGACGAAATAACGTAGAATTTGGGAATTTAAAAACCGGGAAACCAAAATACCAAATAATGGGGATTTACAGTATATGAACAAAAAGTTAGCGTCGAATTTAGGAATTTAAAAAGGGGAAGTAAAAATATTTTTATATTTTAATAAAAATACTAAAAATATTTACCACAGGCTTTTGCACGGTATAAACTGTATATTTTCTGAAAGTAAATAGTTTTCTGGACAAAATGAGCGATGCGTGCAAAAAATATATAGTTTATACCGTGCAAAAGCCTGTGGTTCATTGCATAAATCAGTAAAGATTTTTACTGACCATTTTATTTAAACAAATTTATTAATTTTTTCTAATTCTTTAATGTATGTATATACTACATACTAATTTACTTAAGAATTTTAATTAAAATACAAGTAAAACCTTCTTTTTGTTTATGTTATACTAATGAGGAGCGAATCCTTGCCCATGGGCAAAGGCTGTCTATGCAGAGAATCTTTAGTTAGCGAAGCCGGTATTAGTTATACCATAGGGGAGAAAATATTTGCGCCCGGCCGAAGGCCGGCTATGCAAGGAAGCTTTAGTAAGTGAAACCAGTGTTTATTATACCATAGAGAAGAACATCCTTGCGTCCGGCCAAAGGCTGGCTATGCAAAGAATTTGTTTTTGCGGTGCTAGTGTTTGTTATTTTATAAAATTTGTATTACACTTTTTTTAAATAAACTACATTCTTTCCTAGTGCACTTCCGTAACATTTCGACGTAAAATGAAAAAAACTGTAATGTGATCTAAAGAGTTTAATATTTTGAAATAAATTATGTATATCCAGAAAAATCTGTTCAAGAGCTTTAAAATTATACCAATATTAGCCATATACGTTTAGAATTGTAGTGAAAAATCACATATTTATATGAAAACTTTAAACGTCCATAACTCGAAAACTAAGCGTTTGCGCCAACTTTTTTATTTTATTTTTTCTTCTTATTTTTCCATTTTCCATCACCCTGGGTACTTTGTTTTTATTTGAAGCTGCGTCGGTAAACTATATTTGTACTTCCCAATTTTAAACTCCTAATTCGACGTAACTTTTTGTTTATACTGTAAATACCCATTATTTGGGTATTTTGGTTTCCCGGTTTTTAAATTCCCAAATTAGACGCTATTTCTTCAACGCTATCTTGGCTCACGTTTGTTATTTCAATTGTTTACACACCGATCAGCTGTTTTCTTGCAAGATTTCACTGGATACTGTCTGCGTACTTTTTGAGATATTCTCAGCCGAAAGAGTAAAATTTGTCTTACTCTCCCAAAAAAATTTACTGAGTATTTGCTACTGGAAAAGTACCCAGACAGACCTTTTATTTCTATCATTCTTGAGAATGCTTGCGTTTTGATTTTGAGCAATTGTGTTATGGCGTGCGCATCAACGAATGCAAACAACGCACCAAAAACTATAGATTTATAAAGATGTTGCACTTAGTACATTTGAAATTGACAAAAATGTTGTGCTTCTTACTGATTAGGGGGGGAAGTAACAAGGAAAGCAAAAACTTCGTTCTCACATTCAGAAAACTGAAGAGAGCAAAAAACCACATGCATTAAAATGTACATACATACACATGTTTTTGTCAACCAACGTGTGTGATATATTATTTTCGTTAAAACCGGTTTTCGAGCTCACATTCAGAAAACTGAAGAGAGCAAAAAACCACATGCATTAATGCTAGCATTATTTATTGCGGTTATAGGCGTACTAAACTGTTTTCCGGGAGTAGGGTTTATATGGGGCATAGTGTAAATTATGAACCAAACTTCAAAAAATTTTACAGTGTGATTTCTGGTCATATAAAACTGTGACGTACCAAATTTTAATATGCTAGCGTTATTTATAGCGGTTTTAGGCGTACTAAACTGTTTTCCGGGAGTAGGGTTTATATGGGGCCTATTGTAAATTGTGGACCGATCTTCAAAAAATTTTACAGTGTGATTTATGGTCCTATAAAACTGTGACGTACCTAATTTTAATATGATAGCGATATTTATTACGGTTTAAGGCGTACTAAACTGTTTTCCGGAAGTAGCGTTTATATAAGACCTAGTGTAAATTATGGACCGATCTTTAAACAATTTTTCAGTGTGATTTCTGGTCCTATAAAACTGTGACGTACCCAATTTAAATATGATAGCGTTATTTATTACGGATTTAGGCAAACTAAACTGTTTTCCGGGACCTAGTGTAAATTATGGACCCATCTTCAAAAAATTTTACAGTGTGATTTGTGGTGCTATGAAACTGTGACGTACCAAATTTAAGTATGCTAGCGTTATTTATTGCGCTTTTAGGCGTACTAAACTGTTTTCCGCGAGAAGTGCTTATATGGGGCATAGTGTAAATTATGGACCGATCTCCAAAAAATTTTACAATTCGATTTCTGGTCCTACAGAACTGTGACGTACCAAATTTTGGTATTATAGCGTTATTTATTACGGGTTTAGGCGTACTAAACTGTTTTCCGGGAGTAGGGTTTATATGGGACCTAGTGTAAATTATGGACCGATGTTTAAAAAATTCTACAGTGTGATTTCTGGTCCTATAAAACTCTAACGTACCAAATTTTAGTGTGCTAGCATTATTTATTGCGGTTTTAGGCGTACTAAACTGTTTTCCGGGAGTAGGGTTAATATGGGGCATAGTGTAAATTATGGACCGATCTTCCAAAAAATTTACAGTGTCCTTTCTTGTCCCATAAAACTGTGACGTACCAAATTTTAATATGCTAGCGTTATTTATTGCGATTTTAGGCGTACTAAACTGTTTTCCGGGAGTAGTGTGTTTTTACCAGTTCAGCGGCACTTTTTTCATACAAAAAGTTGGAGCATGCCTGGATGGGAGTATGTAATCATTAAAAGGATTTTTGTATGTAAATAAAACCATAAAAAAGCTAGAATCAGTTAAAACAGGGATCCCATCCCTGGATGAACTTTTCAATCTGGCAACTCTGTTTTTATTTTCTGTTAATCTAAGACATAAACCACACGCTTTTTCATATGTTTTAGAAGTATAATTGTTTGCAATCTGTCAATTCTGTTTATCTTAGTCATAAACCAAAATCTCTATTCTATAAGAATTTTGATCTAACAGCATTGATTAATGGTGAAACTTTTCAGTCCGTCAATTCTGTTTTTATTTTGTGTTTATCTAAGACATAAGCAACACGCTTTTTCATATGTTTTAGAAGTATAATTGTTTGCAATCTGTCAATTCTGTTTATCTTAGTCATAAGCCAAAAGCTCTATTCTATAAGAATTTTGATCTAACAGCATTGATTAATGGTGAAACTTTTCAGTCCGGCAATTCTGTTTTTATTTTCTGTCTATCTAAAGGTACGGTCACATATGGCAAATATTAGCCCCAAATATGTTTGCCTTTATTTGGCAAATTTTTTTTCAAAACAATGTAGGTTTAATTTTGTGGTCACACTGCGCACATTTATTTGCTCATATTTGTTTGCTCGAACAGATGTCAAATAGCGGCAAACACACATATTAGCAAACATGTTTTCCATATGGTCACACTTAAAAAAATATTTGCCGAAGCAAAATATTTGACCAAACTGTCAAAATATATAAATTTATTTGCCAAAACACTATTATACAAATTGTGATGGAAAATATAGAGGAATTTCTTTCAATTAGAGCGTGTTCTATTTTGATCTGGCAAACCATCTGACATCAGCTGTTTTGCAAGTCGTCTGTTTGTGGAGGCAAATATATATTAAAATCTATTTACTTACACATATTCTTAAAAAAAAACAAAATTTTTAATTAACTAAAATACAATAAAAAGTGAATATAAATATAAATCAGTAAATAGTTTGCTAATATGAATGTTTTTATGTTATGTCAGGTGAAACCAAAAAAGAACGTGTTAAAGCAAAAATGATTAACCTTCTGTAATTGTCAATTTTGACAGACATGTGAAATTACATATGGACTTTACATCTGACAAACCCACCGCAAAATAAATATCGTGTAAAATTGCTTAAACATTTTTGAAAGGTTGAGTTTAAAATCGATTATACATATATGATTTCAGTGTTCTTTTTATATTTCGTAATCCATTTTTGAAATCTTAAAATGGCAATTACTCAAAAAATGGTTTTATACAATAACTAGCATTTAACCCGCTACTTCGTTAGCATCTCCTTTTCTTTCGTGGACATATTATGTTTCTAGGTTTTAACCAGCTACTTTGTAATAGGTACGATTTTCACCTCTTAAACGTTCGAATTTCGAAAATGTACCAAATTTTTATTTGTATTTTTTAGATACGTTATGAATGTGATATAGTTTTTATTTTAATGTTTATTGGTTTAAAAAATAGATGGCATAGCAAAAAAGTTTAAAAATACAAGTTTTACCCGTTTACTCCCCAAAAAGGCCGAATTTCAAAAAAGTACCAAGCACCTGTCCGCTTATTTTTTTTTTATTGAACAACAATAAGTACTAAATTTTTGACTAAAAAAAAATGTTTTGTAAAAAAGTACCAAAAATAGTTACAGTTTTTACCCCTTAAATGTCCGAATTTCGAATAAGTACCAAATTCGTATTTGGATTTTTTATATAAGTTTCAAATGTGATATAACCCTTATTTCTATGTTTATAGGTTTAAAAGATAGATGGGGTGACAAAAAAGTCCAAAATACAGATTTTACCCGTTTACTCCCTATTTCCCCTTTTTTGTACTTTTTTTCCCCATTGAAGCATAAAAAAATTTAAATATTGTAGTGGGAGCCCATAATTTAATACGTCTATGTCAATAAATAAAAACAATGTTTTGTAAAAAAGTACCAAAAATAGTTACGCTTTTTACCCCTTAAACATCCGAATTTCGAAAAAGTACGAAATTTGTATTTGGATTTTTTAGATAAGTTTCAAATGTGATATAACCCTTATTTCTCTTATTATGTGTTTAAAAGATAGGTGGGGTGACAAAAAAGTACCAAAATACAGGTTTTACCCGTTTACTCCGTTAAAGGGCTGAATTTCCAAAAAGTACCAGACACCTGTCCGCTTATTTTTCTAAAGAACAACGATAAGTATGAAATTTTAGTTTTAGAGATATAAGGTTACCGAATTTACCCGTTTTTACCCCCTAAACATTCGAATTCCAAAAATCCCGTCTTTGTGATCGATTTGGGGAGAGCTAGCCCTGGTCCAAATTTCAAGTTTTTACCTTCAGTCGTTTAGGCTGTGCGATGATGAATCAGTGAGTGAATCAGTAACGTTACAATTTTATATATATAGATTAGATAACTTTTTTATCTTTGATCCAAGGCAGTAACCGCACGACGATTTGGCTACAACAACAAAAAATACTGAAAATCAAAAACGAATTTAATGTAAATCCAAAATCATGTGTTTTTTTTAATAAATAAATTAGATAAATGTTAAATTTTACAAAAATATTATTACAATACTTTGTGTTTTTTTATTTGATTTTAGTGGTATTTTTTTTTTGAAGTTGTTCCCAACAGCAGTTATTTGCTACTGTTTGCTCTTACAAAATAATTGTAAGAACAAATATTTGTTTGCTTAAAATACAGGCAAATATTTGTTTTTGAGTGGTCACATTAAAAGCATTTTTGTTTGACACCAAACAAATTTATTAGCCCAAAATCAGCTGTTTTCCTGTTTGTCGCAAATAAATATTTTGTGGTCACATTACGGCAAACAAATATTTGACGTTTTTCGGCAAATGTTTGCCATATCTGACCGTACCTTAAGTCATAAGCCAAAACTTTTTCGTTAAGCATTGTGGTAAAGCTGAAGGTAAAGAATATAACTATGAAGTTCGCCTATTACGGATTGAGTCCAGCGAAGACTGGACAATGGCACAGAAAACTGACCCTATATTGAAAAAAATTATGACGGCCAAAGAAGAAGGCAGAAAGCCGACTCGAAACTAAATTTCATCTGAAAGTCCACTGACAAAAGCATATTGGGCCCTATGGAACAGCCTCCAGTTGATAAACGGCTGCCTTTACCGTATATGGGAAAGTACCGATGGAAAGTCAGTTCAGAACCTTATTGTAGTGCCGTCGTCGAAAGTACAAGAAGTTTTAAATGAATACCATAACGGTCCTAGTGGTGGCCATCTTGGCATAACAAAAACTCTAGAGAAATTAAAACAACGTTTCTACTGGGTTGGGTGCCAACAAGCGGTGGCTGATTGGATATCAAATTGCACCCAATGCATTGCAGCAAAAGGTCCAGCAAAGAGATGTCGGGGACCGCTACAGCAGTACAATTCAGGTGCCCCATTTGAGCGGATCGCAATGGATATAGCTGGACCTTTTCCTGTAAGTGATTCCGGCAACCGTTATGTGTTAGTAGTCATCGATTACTTTAGTAAGTGGCCAGAGGTGTATGCCATCCCAAATCAAGAAGCCAGAACCGTTGTAGACGTATTTGTGAATAACTGGGTGTGCCGCTACGGAGTTCCAATAGAATTACACTCCGACCAAGGCAGAAATTTTGAATCTGCTGTGTTCAAAGAAATGTGTGAATTGTATGGTATAAGAAAAACTAGAACAACTCCTTTGCATCCACAATCCGATGGCATGGTTGAAAGATTTAATCGCACATTAGAAGAACACTTACGTAAAGTAGTAAGCACACATCAGAAGGACTGGGATGAACACATTCCAAAGTTTCTGTTGGCATACAGATCAGCTGTTCACAATTCCACCTCTCGTACACCTGCCAAAATTGTCTTTGGAACAGAGCTCAGACTACCTGGAGATCTAGAATTTGGCGTTAAGCCTGGACTAACAGATGGAAATAATGAAGGCTCTACCTCAAAAGAACAAGATAACCTTAATCAACTTCATGAGTTTGTACGAAGCCGGATTAAGCTGTCCAGTGACAAGATGAAAGCCAGATACGATCGAGCCGCAAATTCGGAAGGCTTTACAGAAGGCCAGTTGGTTTTACTTTTTAATCCACAACGCAAGAAAGGATTATCTCCCAAGCTGCAGACTCATTGGGATGGACCATATAAGGTGATAAAGAAACTGAATGACGTGGTGTATCGAATTCAGAAATATAAGAGTCCAAGATCAAAAATGAAGGTGGTACATTTAGAACGACTAGCCAATTATGGAAACGGAGAATCTGAGCCTATTCGGGACGAACAGGCTTAAGTGGAGGGCAGTGTTACGAAATTAGATTTGTCTAAGAATTATTTATGGTTTTAGTTATAAGTTATCTTGTTAATTATAGTTTTATGTCATATAAGTTACTATTTTTATGAACGCAACTGTAACTAAATTTTCTAGCAATTGTAATTGTAGACTTTAGATATAAAATAATTCGAACATAATTTTCTAGAAAACACTAGACGGTTCTTGAATCAACTAGGAATAGTTTTGAACTATAAATACAGGCTGACTCATGAAAGTTTAGTTCAGTTTGATTGGAGACATTAAACGGTTCAAATCGATACTTACAATAGTGTTTAAAATTTGTGAACATTATAATTAATTTCAATAAAGTTTGTTAAGTTGAATTCGCGTGTGTATTTATTTTTATTTGCAATTAAAAGAACTCAAAGGTTTATTAGAAATTGAATAAACCTTAACGCGTTTTATTAAGTAAAAACGTAACAATATGTTTATCGAAGTCATAGGCCGCGAGCTGTGCTTTATATGTATGTAAGTATATATTTATAAATTTTTAGATAGACAAACATACATGGAGAGCTTGATGAAGGGATGTTGTTTTGCTTGTTGTAATGATCGAGTGTCTATGAAACAAAAAAAAAATATTTATTGTGGGTAGATAGATAGATAGACAGACAGACAGACAGCCATAGAGATAGATAGACATACAGATCTTGTAGAAGCAATTAGAAAATATTTCTGATAAGGCTTTTTTTTTCTATCTATAAATTATGATTTTATTTAGTTATTAAAAAAATTGTATAGATGCAATTGGTGTTTCTATTTTATTTGGAGTGGATAGGGAAATATGAAACCATTCTTGAAAATTTTTTTAAAAAATTTCAAAAACAAAGTAATAAAAAAAAAAAGTCGTCAAATTTTATAGGATAGCAATAAGATGTAATTGGTGTTTCTATTTTATTTGGAGTGGATAGGGAAATATGAAACCATTGTTGATAATTCTATTTTTTTATTTTGAATTATGTGAAGAAAAAATTTTGTAGAACCAATTGGAAAATATTTTTGATAAGGCTTTTTTTGAATTAGGTGATGAAAAAAAAATTATTGGATGGACAGAAAAAAGGGGGGGAAAAAATAACTAATTAAATTATGAATTTATTAAGTTATTAAAAATAGACAGACAGACAGACAGCTATAGAGATAGATAGATAGACATACAGAATTGTAGAAGCAATTGAAAAATATTGTTGATAAGACTTCCTTTTTTTTTTTATTTATATATATTAAATAAAAAATAATTAAAAATCTAACAAAGTTTTTACGATGTATTGTTAATATGTTTATTCTTAGTGATGGACAATAAGTACATAAGTTTACCCCCTAAACTACAAAAAGTTTTCCCTCTGTAACCATCTCATTCTTGGTTAAGTATATAAATTCTGTGAATTATCTATAAAATGTTATCACTCTTGTTTTAAACATTCAACTGTTCAGTTAATTGTGCTCTGTAAAAAAAAAAGAAAAATGTCAAACTTTAATTGTGAAACTTGTGGAAAAGTTTATACTAAAAATTTTAATTTAAATGGTCATATTAGATTATATCATGATAGTCCATACACATCTATAAAGTGTATAACTTGTAATTTACGATTTGCAAGTCGTAAAGAACTCCTTACACATACACATTCCAGAAAGCATAAAGAGAATGTGGGGGAATCTTTTAATTATTGCAGTACATGTAAGGAACATATCTCAAAAACAAGGTGGCATTATCATCTAAGAACTAATACTCACAAAATAAAGAACGCTACTCAAATTGATAATAATTTATTCTGTATGAACGCATCATTTAACAACCGTATGAAAACTTATGTTTTGCAAAATAAAGATGAAGAAAATCTTGTTCCTGAAAATTTTTTAAAGGAGAATAAATCACAGATAATTACATTAATAAAAGATTCAATACGAGAACATCTTAATATAAAATTAAATTTCGAACTATTTTGTGAGAATATGCTAGTCAAAGGGGCAGACGACTCATGTACTGTAGACCTTAAATCTCATCAAACAAAAATGATTATTTTTAATTCATCGCTGACAATAGAGGACATTGAACAATGTTATATAGATCAATGTGATGTTCTTATAAGGAAAATGAGTGAGTTTCAGGAACGTGATAGTGGATGGACATTAATAAGAATTAAATTCCTTGAAATTAATATAAACAAATATAAATGCATAAAAGGCTCTCAATATATTCCTCTTCCACAACAAATTAAAATAAAACACGCTTGCATTAACGTACAGAATCACGATGAATACTGCTTAAAATGGGCTATTATTTCAGCACTATATCCACTCGATCGTGATTATACAAAGAGATGTTCAGGATATAAAATAAATAATATTGAAGATGATGTAATCATAATGGATAATGGAATTCTTTTAAACTTTAAGAATCTTAGTTTCCCTCTGGCTGTTAATAAAATTAGCGAGTTTGAAATTAATAATCCACAAATAAGTATAAATGTGTTTGGATTAGAGGATAATAATAATATCGTTGGTCCATATTACTTTACTCAAGAAGAAAAGTTAAACCATATTAACTTGCTGCTTCTAGAAGATGATAACAGATTCAATTACGTATTGATTAAAAATATTTCAAGGTATGTTACTATAAAAATTAAATTAATCAAAAAAAATAATTCTACTTATTGCTATTTTATTTTTTTTTTTTTTTTTCTATAATTACAGATTGATAAGTAGTCAATTAACAAAAGATGGACATAAAATATATGTATGCAATATCTGTTTAATACATTTTCACAAGGAGACATCGTTGGAACAACATAAGAAGGAATGTAACAAAATGGTTACTAAAATGCCGGATATAAATAGCAATTTAGTTAGCTTTAAAAATTTTAAAAAGCAAATGGATGTGCCTTTTGTAGTGTACGCTGATTTTGAATGTATTTTAGAATCAGTAAATGTACAGAATTCAAGCAAAGTAAGATCTATACAAAAACATATTCCATTTGCTTATAGCTATTATATTAAATGCTCGTTTGACGCTAGCTTAGATATATTTAGAGTTTATAGTGGTGATAACTCGCCAAATCATTTTTTTAATAGTTTAGTTAAGGATATTTTAGATATTTATAAGAATTATTTAAGCATAGTTAATATAATGAATTCCTTAACAGAACTTGAACAGAAGAGACAGAAAGAACACACAATCTGTCATATTTGTAACAAATTTTTATCTTTTGAAAATCGAGTAGCTGATCATTGTCATTTAACAGGAAAGTATAGAGGTCCTGCTCACAACAAATGTAATTTAGAATATCAGATTGCAAATTTCATCCCAATCTTTTTTCATAATCTATCGGCATATGATAGTCATTTGTTTATACGAGAACTATCATCTATTGAAGGTGATATAAATATAATTCCGTTAAATAAAGAATTATATATATCCATTTCAAAGAGGATTTCGGTTAATCGACTCAATTCGATTCATGCCATCTAGTTTAGAGAAACTAGCAAGTTATTTAACCGATGATGATTTAAATATTGTAAAATCAATTTATATGAGTGATCAGGAATTTAGTTTAATGAGACGTAAAGGTGTTTTTCCATATGACTATCTAGATTCTGTTAATCGTCTTCAGGAGACACAACTTCCACCCCGTTCAGTTTTCTTCAATAAACTTTCTAATGAGTCGTGTAGTGAGGATGAATATAGACATGCTGAACAAGTTTGGAATACGTTTCAGTGTAAAACATTAATGGACTATTTACTTTTATATCTAAAAGTAGACGTTCTTTTACTATGTGACATTTTTGAAAGTTTTAGATAAGTTTGTACATACATTTATAATTTAGATCCCTGTCAATATTATACCACCCCTGGTCTATCTTGGGATGCAATGTTGAAAACGACAAACATTGAGTTGGAATTGTTAACCGACATTAATATGTATAACTTTGTTGTGCGGGGTGTTAGGGGAGGTATTGTACAATGCAGTAAACGACATTCTATTGCTAACAATAAATATATAAGTGATTATAACTCTAACAAGGAATCAAATTATCTAATGTATTTAGATGTTAATAATTTATACGGCTATGCAATGTCACAATATCTTCCCTATAAAAATTTTAAATGGATTGAAAATATTGATAATTTTGATGTCACTAATATAAAAGACGACTCTCCATTAGGTTATATACTAGAAGTAGATTTGGAATATCCATCCGCGTTACACGACTTTCATAATGATTTACCATTTTGTGTGGAAAACAAAAAAATTGAAATAATGAAACAGCCAAAACTAATAGCAGATTTAAATAATAAAACTAACTATGTAATACACTACCGTATATTGCAGCAATGTATTCAACATGGATTAATTCTTAAAAAAATTCATAGAGTTCTTGAATTTAATCAATCAGATTGGCTAAAGATATATATTGATTTGAATAATCATCATCGGACTTTAGCTAAAAACTCTTTTGAACAAAATTTTTTTAAACTTTTAAATAATGCTGTCTATGGAAAGACTATGGAAAATGTTGACAAGAGAAAGGACATTAAAATAGTGTGCGAATGGGAGAACAGACGTAAACGGTTAGGAGCTAGAGCTTTAATAGCTAAACATAATTTCCATAGCGCACTTAAAATTAATGACAATATGATGGCTATTGAATTGAGAAGAGTAAGCACTGTATATAACAAACCAATTTATATTGGGTTTTCCGTTTTAGAACTATCAAAATGGAAAATGTATAATTTTCATTATGATTACATGAAACCCAAATATCTTGGTAATATTCGTTTAAACTATATGGATACGGATTCCTTCATATATGATATTAAAACAGATGATCTATACAGAGATATTAAAAATGATATAAATACTCATTTTGATACATCTGCATATCCGATAGATAATGTCTACAATATCCCACTTCTTAATAAAAAAGTTTTAGGGATGATGAAGGATGAGTGTAATGGAAAAATTATTAAGGAATTCATTGGATTAAGGGCTAAAATGTATTCAGTGAAAATTGACAGGGTAGGTCAGGAAATTAAAAAAATTAAGGGGGTTAAGCATTGTGTAACTAGTAAATTAAGTATAAATGACTTTAGAAAATGTCTATTAGAAAAGAAATTATATTATGATTCAATGTATATATTTAGATCTAAGGCTCATCAAATATATACTCAACATATAAATAAGTTAACTTTAAGCTATTCAGATGATAAGAGATTTATTAGAGATAATGGTGTTGATACATATGCATGGGGTCATTTTAGAATAAATAACTATCCTGAACTTATGGAAGAGGATAATGACAATCTTCTCAACGTAAATATAGATTTTTAATTAATTTTATGTTTTTTAAATGATAAGATAAATTGTAAATTTAGA
This sequence comes from Pollenia amentaria, assembly GCA_943735925.1. Taxonomy (NCBI): domain Eukaryota; kingdom Metazoa; phylum Arthropoda; class Insecta; order Diptera; family Polleniidae; genus Pollenia; species Pollenia amentaria. The sequence goes on from OX031009.1 coordinate 71,635,495, forward strand.
TAATAAGAAAAAATTGTAAAATAGAAAAAATTATGAAGGAAATCAAACGTTAAAATTTTATTTTTATTTCAAACCATATTTATAAAATATAAATTATAAACACAAGTGATCACAATTAAATGTATTTGTATATGGGGTAATGGGAGTTTTGCGCTAATGTGGGAGAAATTGTTTTAATTACCTGTTTAGCTGTTTTAAAAAGCTGTTTAGCTGTTTTAAAAAGCTGTTTAGCTGTTTTAAAAAGCTGTTTAGCTGTTTTTAAAAGCTGTTTAGCTGTTTTAATTAGCTGTTTAGCTGTTTTAAAATGCTGTTTAGCTGTTTTAAAAAGCTGTTTAGCTGTTTTAAAAAGCTGTTTAGCTGTTTTAAAAAGCTGTTTAGCTGTTTTAAAAAGCTGTTTAGCTGTTTTTAAAAGCTGTTTAGCTGTTTTAAAAGCTGTTTAGCTGTTTTTAAAAGCTGTTAAGCTATTTTAGGAATCTGTTTCGTTAAAAGTATACAACGAGATATTCCAAGATCTAAAGTTGGTGATGGCATTAGTTTATAATAATAATAATCATGAATCTGATATGAATTCTTAATCATAAACAAATACATGTAAAACACCAATTGCTCTAAAACAGTCTGTACATATGCCTGTATCTATTCATATAATAATTTTTCATCACCTAATTCAATTGAAAATAGTTAAAATAGTAGAAGTGATGTACTCTGTATAAAGACTAAGGATCAACTAAAAAATAAAATTATCAACTTCAAATGTTTTTATTGATTAATAAGGTTTTCTTTATTTAGATATAAATTTAGAAAATTTCTAAGTAAAATTACATTCTTTTCAGCACATATTTGATTGATATTATTATGATTTTTTACAAATATTTATATTAGAATTATTTTTATATAAAGTTTTTATATTCGGACAATTCCAATAATCTAAATTAATTATGCATATATTACTTGAAATGATTAATTTAGCCTTTTCGGTAAAAACAGTTGATTATACAAGATTCTCATCATTTTTATTACGTATTAGAATCAATTCATGTTTTGCATTCAATAATATTTTTGTTATAGTCTTCAGCGAATCCCAACAACAATTTAAGTGGTACATAAAAATTAAAATAGCCGCTTACGAGATCAATATCATTAATTTTATTCCGTCGAGCATTTTACATTCCATTTCTATCTATTGGTTATAATAAAACCAATTTTTTAATAGTACTTGATGTTCCTAAAAGTCTCGTTTGATCAATTTCAACACCATTTACTTCGTAACGGATTTCATCAAATGTATGTGCTGCAGAAGATACTAATTTTGTATTGCTATCATCTTTATCCTTCTACATATATAAAACTTTTCCGACGGTAAATCATACAAGTCTGGATTTTGTATTGTAATACGAATTTTATCGTTATTATTGTAAGATTGTAAATGTGGGGTATACGTATGGTAGACCTTTTTAATTTTATTTGAATCGGACAAAGGTTTATCCAGAACATCTATTATTGAACTCATGGTTTCTTCAATTTTAAATTTAATGATTTTAGAAATTCTTTATTTGATTGCGTTAAGTTGATATTTTTTTTTTTTTTTATGAATTCTATGAATTTAATTTTATTTTTTCAATATTTTGTTAGCAGAAGAAGAAGAAGAAGAACGTAAAACAATGTTTTTAGGTTTATAATTCTTGTAAATTGTCATTATTTTATTGGTTTTTTTTAATGAATTCTTTAAATTTAATTTATTTTTCAATATTTTGTTAGCAGGAGAAGAAGAATAATATACCTAAAAACAAAGTTTTACGTTCTTCTTCTTCTTCTTCTGCTAACAAAATATTGAAAAAATAAAATTAAATTCATAGAATTCATTAAAAAAAAAAAAAATATCAACTTAACGCAATCAAATAAAGAATTTCTAAAATCATTAAATTTAAAATTGAAGAAACCATGAGTTCAATAATAGATGTTCTGGATAAACCTTTGTCCGATTCAAATAAAATTAAAAAGGTCTACCATACGTATACCCCACATTTACAATCTTACAATAATAACGATAAAATTCGTATTACAATACAAAATCCAGACTTGTATGATTTACCGTCGGAAAAGTTTTATATATGTAGAAGGATAAAGATGATAGCAATACAAAATTAGTATCTTCTGCAGCACATACATTTGATGAAATCCGTTACGAAGTAAATGGTGTTGAAATTGATCAAACGAGACTTTTAGGAACATCAAGTACTATTAAAAAATTGGTTTTATTATAACCAATAGATAGAAATGGAATGTAAAATGCTCGACGGAATAAAATTAATGATATTGATCTCGTAAGCGGCTATTTTAATTTTTATGTACCACTTAAATTGTTGTTGGGATTCGCTGAAGACTATAACAAAAATATTATTGAATGCAAAACATGAATTGATTCTAATACGTAATAGAAATGATGAGAATCTTGTATAATCAACTGTTTTTACCGAAAAGGCTAAATTAATCATTTCAAGTAATATATGCATAATTAATTTAGATTATTGGAATTGTCCGAATATAAAAACTTTATATAAAAATAATTCTAATATAAATATTTGTAAAAAATCATAATAATATCAATCAAATATGTGCTGAAAAGAATGTAATTTTACTTAGAAATTTTCTAAATTTATATCTAAATAAAGAAAACCTTATTAATCAATAAAAACATTTGAAGTTGATAATTTTATTTTTTAGTTGATCCTTAGTCTTTATACAGAGTACATCACTTCTACTATTTTAACTATTTTCAATTGAATTAGGTGATGAAAAATTATTATATGAATAGATATACAGACAGGCATATGTACAGACTGTTTTAGAGCAATTGGTGTTTAACATGTATTTGTTTATGATTAAGAATTCATATCAGATTCATGATTATTATTATTATAAACTAATGCCATCACCAACTTTAGATCTTGGAATATCTCGTTGTATACTTTTAACGAAACAGATTCCTAAAATAGCTTAACAGCTTTTAAAAACAGCTAAACAGCTTTTAAAACAGCTAAACAGCTTTTAAAAACAGCTAAACAGCTTTTTAAAACAGCTAAACAGCTTTTTAAAACAGCTAAACAGCTTTTTAAAACAGCTAAACAGCTTTTTAAAACAGCTAAACAGCTTTTTAAAACAGCTAAACAGCTTTTTAAAACAGCTAAACAGCTTTTTAAAACAGCTAAACAGCTAATTAAAACAGCTAAACAGCTTTTAAAACAGCTAAACAGCTTTTTAAAACAGCTAAACAGCTTTTTAAAACAGCTAAACAGCTTTTTAAAACAGCTAAACAGCTTTTTAAAACAGCTAAACAGGTAATTAAAACAATTTCTCCCACATTAGCGCAAAACTCCCATTACCCCATATACAAATACATTTAATTGTGATCACTTGTGTTTATAATTTATATTTTATAAATATGGTTTGAAATAAAAATAAAATTTTAACGTTTGATTTCCTTCATAATTTTTTCTATTTTACAATTTTTTCTTATTATCTAAATTTACAATTTATCTTATCATTTAAAAAACATAAAATTAATTAAAAATCTATATTTACGTTGAGAAGATTGTCATTATCCTCTTCCATAAGTTCAGGATAGTTATTTATTCTAAAATGACCCCATGCATATGTATCAACACCATTATCTCTAATAAATCTCTTATCATCTGAATAGCTTAAAGTTAACTTATTTATATGTTGAGTATATATTTGATGAGCCTTAGATCTATATATATACATTGAATCATAATATAATTTCTTTTCTAATAGACATTTTCTAAAGTCATTTATACTTAATTTACTAGTTACACAATGCTTAACCCCCTTAATTTTTTTAATTTCCTGACCTACCCTGTCAATTTTCACTGAATACATTTTAGCCCTTAATCCAATGAATTCCTTAATAATTTTTCCATTACACTCATCCTTCATCATCCCTATAACTTTTTTATTAAGAAGTGGGATATTGTAGACATTATCTATCGGATATGCAGATGTATCAAAATGAGTATTTATATCATTTTTAATATCTCTGTATAGATCATCTGTTTTAATATCATATATGAAGGAATCCGTATCCATATAGTTTAAACGAATATTACCAAGATATTTGGGTTTCATGTAATCATAATGAAAATTATACATTTTCCATTTTGATAGTTCTAAAACGGAAAACCCAATATAAATTGGTTTGTTATATACAGTGCTTACTCTTCTCAATTCAATAGCCATCATATTGTCATTAATTTTAAGTGCGCTATGGAAATTATGTTTAGCTATTAAAGCTCTAGCTCCTAACCGTTTACGTCTGTTCTCCCATTCGCACACTATTTTAATGTCCTTTCTCTTGTCAACATTTTCCATAGTCTTTCCATAGACAGCATTATTTAAAAGTTTAAAAAAATTTTGTTCAAAAGAGTTTTTAGCTAAAGTCCGATGATGATTATTCAAATCAATATATATCTTTAGCCAATCTGATTGATTAAATTCAAGAACTCTATGAATTTTTTTAAGAATTAATCCATGTTGAATACATTGCTGCAATGTACGGTAGTGTATTACATAGTTAGTTTTATTATTTAAATCTGCTATTAGTTTTGGCTGTTTCATTATTTCAATTTTTTTGTTTTCCACACAAAATGGTAAATCATTATGAAAGTCGTGTAACGCGGATGGATATTCCAAATCTACTTCTAGTATATAACCTAATGGAGAGTCGTCTTTTATATTAGTGACATCAAAATTATCAATATTTTCCATCCATTTAAAATTTTTATAGGGAAGATATTGTGACATTGCATAGCCGTATATATTATTAACATCTAAATACATTAGATAATTTGATTCCTTGTTAGAGTTATAATCACTTATATATTTATTGTTAGCAATAGAATGTCGTTTACTGCATTGTACAATACCTCCCCTAACACCCCGCACAACAAAGTTATACATATTAATGTCGGTTAACAATTCCAACTCAATGTTTGTCGTTTTCAACATTGCATCCCAAGATAGACCAGGGGTGGTATAATATTGACAAGGATCTAAATTATAAATGGTTGTACAAACTTTTCTAAAACTTTCAAAAATGTCACATAGTAAAAGAACGTCTACTTTTAGATATAAAAGTAAATAGTCCATTAATGTTTTACACTGAAACGTATTCCAAACTTGTTCAGCATGTCTATATTCATCCTCACTACACGACTCATTAGAAAGTTTATTGAAGAAAACTGAACGGGGTGGAAGTTGTGTCTCCTGAAGACGATTAACAGAATCTAGATAGTCATATGGAAAAACACCTTTACGTCTCATTAAACTAAACTCCTGATCACTCATATAAATTGATTTTACAATATTTAAATCATCATCGGTTAAATAACTTGCTAGTTTCTCTAAACTAGATGGCATGAATCGAATTGAGTCGAGAAAACGCAATTCAATAGTATCTTTTTCATTAACGGAAATCCTCTTTGAAATGGATATATATAATTCTTTATTTAACGGAATTATATTTATATCACCTTCAATAGATGATAGTTCTCGTATAAACAAATGACTATCATATGCCGATAGATTATGAAAAAAGATTGGGATGAAATTTGCAATCTGATATTCTAAATTACATTTGTTGTGAGCAGGACCTCTATACTTTCCTGTTAAATGACAATGATCAGCTACTCGATTTTCAAAAGATAAAAATTTGTTACAAATATGACAGATTGTGTGTTCTTTCTGTCTCTTCTGTTCAAGTTCTGTTAAGGAATTCATTATATTAACTATGCTTAAATAATTCTTATAAATATCTAAAATATCCTTAACTAAACTATTAAAAAAATGATTTGGCGAGTTATCACCACTATAAACTCTAAATATATCTAAGCTAGCGTCAAACGAGCATTTAATATAATAGCTATAAGCAAATGGAATATGTTTTTGTATAGATCTTACTTTGCTTGAATTCTGTACATTTACTGATTCTAAAATACATTCAAAATCAGCGTACACTACAAAAGGCACATCCATTTGCTTTTTAAAATTTTTAAAGCTAACTAAATTGCTATTTATATCCGGCATTTTAGTAACCATTTTGTTACATTCCTTCTTATGTTGTTCCAACGATGTCTCCTTGTGAAAATGTATTAAACAGATATTGCATACATATATTTTATGTCCATCTTTTGTTAATTGACTACTTATCAATCTGTAATTATAGAAAAAAAAAAAAATAAATAAAATAGCAATAAGTAGAATTATTTTTTTTGATTAATTTAATTTTTATAGTAACATACCTTGAAATATTTTTAATCCATACGTAATGGAATCTGTTATCATCTTCTAGAAGCAGCAAGTTAATATGGTTTAACTTTTCTTCTTGAGTAAAGTAATATGGACCAACGATATTATTATTATCCTCTAATCCAAACACATTTATACTTATTTGTGGATTATTAATTTCAAACTCGCTAATTTTATTAACAGCCAGAGGGAAACTAAGATTCTTAAAGTTTAAAAGAATTCCATTATCCATTATGATTACATCATCTTCAATATTATTTATTTTATATGCTGAACATCTCTTTGTATAATCACGATCGAGTGGATATAGTGCTGAAATAATAGCCCATTTTAAGCAGTATTCATCGTGATTCTGTACGTTAATGCAAGCGTGTTTTATTTTAATTTGTTGTGGAAGAGGAATATATTGAGAGCCTTTTATGCATTTATATTTGTTTATATTAATTTCAAGGAATTTAATTCTCCATCCACTATCACGTTCCTGAAACTCACTCATTTTCCTTATAAGAACATCACATTGATCTATATAACATTGTTCAATGTCCTCTATTGTCAGCGATGAATTAAAAATAATCATTTTTGTTTGATGAGATTTAAGGTCTACAGTACATGAGTCGTCTGCCCCTTTGACTAGCATATACTCACAAAATAGTTCGAAATTTAATTTTATATTAAGATGTTCTTGTATTGAATCTTTTATTAATGTAATTATCTGTGATTTATTCTCCTTTAAAAAATTTTCAGGAACAAGATTTTCTTCATCTTTATTTTGCAAAACATAAGTTTTCATACGGTTGTTAAATGATGAGTTCATACAGAATAAATTATTATCAATTTGAGTAGCGTTCTTTATTTTGTGAGTATTAGTTCTTAGATAATAATGCCACCTTGTTTTTGAGATATGTTCCTTACATGTACTGCAATAATTAAAAGATTCCCCCACATTCTCTTTATGCTTTCTTGAATGTGTATGTGTAAGGAGTTCTTTACGACTTGCAAATCGTAAATTACAAGTTGTACACTTTATAGATGTGTATGGACTATCATGATATAATCTAATATGACGATTTAAATTAAAATTTTTAGTATAAACTTTTCCACAAGTTTCACAATTAAAGTTTGACATTTTTCTTTTTTTTTTACAGAGCACAATTAACTGAACAGTTGAATGTTTAAAACAAGAGTGATAACATTTTATAGATAATTCACAGAATTTATATACTTAACCAAGAATGAGATGGTTACAGAGGGAAAACTTTTTGTAGTTTAGGGGGTAAACTTATGTACTTATTGTCCATCACTAAGAATAAACATATTAACAATATATCGTAAAAACTTTTTTAAATTTTTAATTATTTTTTATTTAATAAATATAAATAAAAAAAAAAAAAGGAAGTCTTATCAACAATATTTTTCAATTGCTTCTACAATTCTGTATGTCTATCTATCTATCTCTATAGCTGTCTGTCTGTCTGTCTATTTTTAATAACTTAATAAATTCATAATTTAATTAGTTATTTTTTCCCCCCCTTTTTTCTGTCCATCCAATAATTTTTTTTTCATCACCTAATTCAAAAAAAGCCTTATCAAAAATATTTTCCAATTGGTTCTACAAAATTTTTTCTTCACATAATTCAAAATAAAAAAATAGAATTATCAACAATGGTTTCATATTTCCCTATCCACTCCAAATAAAATAGAAACACCAATTACATCTTATTGCTATCCTATAAAATTTGACGACTTTTTTTTTTTTATTACTTTGTTTTTGAAATTTTTTAAAAAAATTTTCAAGAATGGTTTCATATTTCCCTATCCACTCCAAATAAAATAGAAACACCAATTGCATCTATACAATTTTTTTAATAACTAAATAAAATCATAATTTATAGATAGAAAAAAAAAGCCTTATCAGAAATATTTTCTAATTGCTTCTACAAGATCTGTATGTCTATCTATCTCTATGGCTGTCTGTCTGTCTGTCTATCTATCTATCTACCCCCAATTAATTTTTTTTTTTTTTTTTGTTTCATAGACACTCGATCATTACAACAAGCAAAACAACATCACTTCATCAAGCTCTCCATGTATGTTTGTCTATCTAAAAATTTATAAATATATACTTACATACATATAAAGCACAGCTCGCGGCCTATGACTTCGATAAACATATGAATATTTGTATGAATAAAAAATCAAAAAGCTTATGGAATAGAGCTTGTGGATTATGACTTAGATAAACAGACGGTCATAGGACATAAAATGGGAACTAGCAGATGGAAAAGTTTTACTTTTAATCAGTGCTGTTAGATCAGAATTCTTATAGAATAGAATAAAACTTTTGGCTTATGACTTAGATAAACAGAAAATAAAAACAGAATTGTCGGACTGAAAAGTTTCACCATTAATCAATGCTGTTAGATCAAAATTCTTATAGAATATAGCTTTTGGTTTATGACTAAGATAAACAGAATTGACAGATTGTAAACAAGTGTACTCCTAAAACATATGAAAAAGCTAGTGGTTTATGTCTTAGACAAACAGACAACCATAAGAAATTAACGAAAAAGGTTTTGGCTTATGACTTAGATAAACAGAAAATAAAAACAGAATTGCCGGACTGAAAAGTTTCACCATTAATCAATGCTGTTAGATCAAAATTCTTATAGAATAGAGCTTTTGGCTTATGACTAAGATAAACAGAATTGACAGATTGCAAACAATTATACTTATAAAACATATGAAAAAGCGTGTGGTTTATGTCTTAGATAAACACAAAATAAAAACAGAATTGCCGGACTGAAAAGTTTCACCATTAATCAATGCTGTTAGATCAAAATTCTTATAGAATAGAGATTTTGGTTTATGACTAAGATAAACAGAATTGACAGATTGCAAACAATTATACTTCTAAAACATATGAAAATGCGTGTGGTTTAGGTCTTAGATAAACAGAAAATAAAAACAGAGTTGCCAGATTGAAAAGTTCATCCAGGGATGGGATCACTGTTTTAACTGATTCTAGCTTTTTTATGGTTTTATTTACATACTAAAATCCTTTTAATGATAACATACTCCCATCCAGGCATGCTCCAACTTTTTGTATGGAAAAAGTGCCGCTGAACTGGTAAAAACACACTACTTCCGGGAGTAGGGTTTATATGGGGTCTATTGTAAGTTGTAGACCGATCTTCAAAAAATTTTACAGTGTGATTTCTGGTCCTATAAAACTGTGACGTACCAAATTTTAGTATGCTAGCATTATTTATTGCGGTTTTTGGCGTACTTAACTGTTTTCCGGGAGTAGGGTTTATATGGGGCATAGTGTAAATTATGGACCGATCTTCAAAAAATTTTACAATGTGATTTGCAGTATTATAAAACTGTGACGTACAAAATTTAAGTATGCTAGCGTTATTAATTGCGGTTTTAGGCGTACTAAACTGGTTTCCGCGAGAAGGGTTTATATGGGGCCTATGGTCAATTATGCACCGATCTTCACGAAATTTAACTGCATGATTTGCAGGCGTATAAAGCAAATTCGTGCAAAATTTCATGTCATTCCGTGCATTATTCCACCATTTATGTTAGTTTTTGTATCAAAATTATCAATTTTTTTTTGGTAGTGGTTCCACATTTTGATTCATAGTTTTGATCCTACTAAGCCGATGTTGCTGGATTTCAATCCCAAACTGGTTAGGATAACTACAAGCAATTTGAGGCCAAGTTTGTTCTTTTCTTTTGCGTTTTTCGAAAGTGAGCGTGTTTTCAACAGACGGACAGAAAGACGGACATGGCTAAATCGACTTAGAATTACTCAAGGAGCCAGAATATATATAATTTATGGGGTCTTAGATGTTTTATAAAAAAGTTTCACACGGAATGACAAACTTAGTATACCCTCATTCACCACTAGTGGTGTGGAGCGTATAAAAACAGGGTCATAAAAGTTCAAGAGCGTCGAAAAAGGGTCCAATTGGTACTTTAGTATCACAGCGGTAACGCTGATCATGTGCTCCTACACCAGGGGTTTCTATTTCTTTGCACAATTGTGCACACCACTACTAACACATATTTTTATACTCTTCAATTCAGTCGTCGATGTGACTTCGACAAGTGTGCATGTCTAGCGGATGCTATATTATTTTGTTTCAGCTTATACTCAAAAAATATTGTGCGGTCAAAAATGCTTTTGGTAACATCCAATGCCTTGCGTGCAATTTTTATTTAGAGTTTAAATTTTAAGACTTAAATGTAGAATAATGTAACATTTCATAAGTTTACATGCAAAGCAAAGAACTTTGTAAAATGGTAATTATTTGAGATTTAATAGCAAATTTTAATATTTCATATAAAAAATTTCAAAATGTCTAACAGTCCTATGTGGAAGAAGTTGATAGTCACATTTATTATAGGTTTTATTTTACATACGTATATGGATTCGGTTCTTATAATTTTACAGCACTTTTTTATTTTTTCTTATGCAATACTAAAAATTATTATTATAAATTATTATCTGATCACTAAATATTAATGTGTTCTTATAAAAAGAATTAAAAACTCTGCTAATTTTTTTCTTGAGTGTGATTATACATTATGCTGTTAAAAAAATTATATATGTATTTGATGATACGTAATTTTTAATTTTGTAAATAACTTAAAATTATATAAAAATACATATGTAACGTGAATCCTAATCAACAAAAATTTCAAATTTTCAAATAATATCTACATTGTTTTGCATTTAAGCTAACGTTATGTGTTTTGTTTGTGAAAAAAATTCTTTGATGCCTGTAAAAGGGTCCCTTTTTCTTTCGTTAAAAAGACGTACCTAAATGCAGAAATTATTAAGAAAAAAATAGCCACAAGAATTTGTTGGTATTTTGTGCTTGTAAAAATATTTTTGTTTCTGAACCAATCGCGTCGGTTGATTTTTTTTCTTTGAAAACACTTTTCTTAAGTAAGTAAAAATATTTAAAAAACAAGTTAAAAAAGTCTTGTTTTCCTACAATTTATGTGTAAACCTATACACATAAAAGCAAATGTGACAGCAGGTAAAATTTTTGGGTAAGAAGATGTGTTTTATTGATGAATTAATGAAACCTTATTGTTTCGTATTATTTTTATTGCTTACTTTTTTATGCTACAATTATATGACCGAGTCCAAAGAGTTAACCTTACTAATTTATGGTATTTATTTAACGTAACTTTGACCTGTTATAATGACTTTATACATTTTTGCAGGCAAACTCAGTTGCGCATTTGGTATTTTGTAAAAAGTTATGATATACGACAATTATGTTAAATGAACTTAATTTGGAATTGCAAGGAAAGGAACGCAATATATGCGACTTGTCAAAAATCATTCACAATTTTAAAAAAATCATTCAAAATTAAAACTGGTGATTTTTCCAATTTTCCAAAAACTTCACTTGCTTATAGAAATCTCGAATTCGACAAAAGATATAAATATGCCGAAATATTTGAAACACTTTTCAATAATTTTCAAGACAGGTTTCAAGATTTTGTAATTTTACAACCGCTATTAGATCTTTTCGAAAACGCTTTTCGTTGCGATGTAAGCAACTACGAATTTGATATTCAATCAGAACTAATCATACTACGAAGCGAAGTAAATGCTACAGACGAAAATAATATTGTAGAGTTCTGGAAAGATTTGGATGGCGAGTTCTATCCTGAGCTAAAAAAAAATTCATTTAAGCGCCTCTTTATTCGGCACTACTTACCTATGCGAACAAATTTTTTCGGATTTAAAATTTATTTGTTCCAAGCAACGTAACAAATTAAGTTCATCCCATTTGAAAAGCATTCTACTATTACGAAACTGCCAAAAAAGTATAAACTTAGAAGATTTTATTTTATAAGTTGGATAACACAAGGGAACAAAATTGAACATTTTTTGTGTCGATAGAAAATTTGTAGCAGTTCTTTACCAATTCAATGTCGCTGATTTTAAAACTGCACTTTTTTCTATCAGCTGTGATTTGCGTGCAATAATTATTTTTTATGAATTTTTAAAACATAAAAATCTTTAATTTTTTTACAATTGTTTGATAAGATATTTGAAACTGATTTAGAGTCAAAAAGCTTCCGAATAAAAAAAAGTGCAGTTTTAAAATCAGCGACATTGAATTGGTAAAGAATTGCTACAAATTTTTTATCAACACAAAAAATTTTTAATTTTGTACCTTTGTGTTATACAACTTATAAAATATATTACTAACATTTTATTTCGGCTGTAAATGAATGCATTCTCTCAATTTGTTTACTCTCTGGTACTCACTACTACACAACCAAAAAATTTTTGGAAATCCCTGTCTTACACACAAATTACTACCAAAGAAACACACAATTATATTTAACCAGCGTTGCCATTGTGAAAAATTTCACTTTATTTTGCAAGTTTATTGAGATGTAAATAAGTTGTTAATATTTATAAAGTTTTTTATAAATATATAATTTAGAATTTGAAGTGAATTGGACCGAAATATTAAGTAATGCAATTAAGTGATCTTATATTTTATCTGTCCTTTATTACTGCAACATTGTTTAATTTTGTGTACTTTTTCAGTACTTCATACCTTAAAGTAATCAAATATTTTTGGTGCTGCAGTATCTTTAGATGATGAAAACGACTTTGGAGTTCATTGCTTAAAGTTTTATGTTGCGCTTTGTAATGGTTTGCTAAAAAGTTCGATTTTGAAAAGTTTTAGTGTAACAAAAGTTATCCGATTGAATATATCTCAAATATGTGCTCTTGTGCCCAATTTAGTAGCTTTGACTGCTATTCAATATAAGTGGCTTTTTTAGGAACATAATTAATGGAAGGGCAAAATATTGGAAATTTTTGCAAGGGGATTCAAAGTAGTCCTGGGCTTAATCGCTCGTTTAGGTGACCGGTCATTATCGTTCAATTTGCATCAGTGAACGAGTTCGTTCATTTCGTTCAATCGTTCAGGTCCCTTTGTCTTTTGGGTCAGTTTGTGTTTTGAATCATTTGTCGCTTTCGTTCAGTCATTCACTTGTCTTGTCCTCTTTACTAAACAATCGATTGAATGTGTTAAAAGAAACAACATGTGAGATTACACTCGAAATATTATGTAGGTAAATTCAAAAGAATAGGTATCAAGTTTAGAAAACTGAAAATGTAATTAGAAAACGGATCATTTTAAATAAAGGAATTGTAAGTTTATTTTTTAATATTAATTTCATAACGGAGATATTAATTAAAAATTAATTAACTTTTCTCTTTATTTTAAATTAAAAAAAAAATACAAACTACAAGAAATATATTCAAAGGCTTTTCAGTTAATTTTAACTTAATTTAAATTACGTACTAAAATAGCTAAAACAGTATTTTTACCTTTCATTATGACCTACGAAATGAGCCAAATATTTTTTCCTCTTTATTTATTTTTTATTTATGTACACATGTATTTCAGTTTTATTTTATGCATAAAAAGTAACTGAACATATTAACAAAATAAAAATCATTAAGGGGTTTCATGATATCGCTAAAAGTCTCACAATTTGTGCAACAGTGCATTTTTACGCCCTCTCAAAAGAACTGCCAAAAATTTATACAAATAAATAAGTTTAATGTTCACCGCCGTTTTCAATGAAAAATTAAAGTGTTAATAATATCACAAACAATATTTATGCATTTAGCTTTTATTTTAATATTTGTTTTCTTTTGTTTTATTTTTGTATTGATGTTTCAGTTGTAAATGACATTAATTATTTAAAATTACACAAAAATTAAACAGGCTCTTCATGAAACGAGTCTCGCAAGTTCAAGAGCTTTAAAATGATACCAATATTGGCCATATACGTTTAGAATTGTAGTGAAAAATCACATATTTATATGAAAACTTTAAACGTCCATAACTCGAAAACTAAGCGTTTGCGCCAACTTTTTTATTTCATTTTTTCTTCTTATTTTTCCATTTTCCATCACCCTGGGTACTTTGTTTTTATTTGGAGCTGCGTCGGTAAACTAGATTTGTTCCTATATTTGTACTTCCCAATTTTAAACTCCTAATTCGACGTAACTTTTTGTTTATACTGTAAATACCCATTATTTGGGTATTTTGGTTTCCCGGTTTTTAAATTCCCAAATTAGACGCTATTTCTTCAACGCTATCTTGGCTCACGTTTGTTATTTCAATTGTTTACAAACCGATCAGCTGTTTTCTTGCAAGATTTCACTGGATACTGTCTGCGTACTTTTTGAGATATTCTCAGCCGAAAGAGTAAAATTTGTCTTACTCTCCCAAAAAAATTTACTGAGTATTTGCTACTGGAAAAGTACCCAGACAGACCTTTTATTTCTATCATTCTTGAGAATGCCTGCGTTTTGATTTTGAGCAATTGTGTTATGGCGTTCGCATCAACGAATGCAAACAACGCACCAAAAACTATAGATTTATAAAGATGTTGCACTAAGTACATTTGAAATTGACAAAAATGTTGTGCTTCTTACTGATTAGGGGGGGAAGTAACAAGGAAAGCAAAAACTTCGTGCTCACATTCAGAAAACTGAAGAGAGCAAAAAACCACATGCATTAAAATGTACATACATACACATGTTTTTGTCAACCAACGTGTGTGATATATTATTTTCGTTAAAACCGGTTTTCGAGCTCACATTCAGAAAACTGAAGAGAGCAAAAAACCACATGCATTAATGTTAGCATTATTTATTGCGGTTTTAGGCGTACTAAACTGTTTTCCGGGAGTAGGGTTTATATGGGGCATAGTGTAAATTATGAACCAAACTTCAAAAAATTTTACAGTGTGATTTCTGGTCCTATAAAACTGTGACGTACCAAATTTTAATATGCTAGCGTTATTTATAGCGGTTTTAGGCGTACTAAACTGTTTTCCGGGTGTAGGGTTTATATGGGGCCTATTGTAAATTGTGGACCGATCTTCAAAAAATTTTACAGTGTGATTTATGGTCCTATAAAACTGTGACGTACCAAATTTTAATATGATAGCGATATTTATTACGGTTTAAGGCGTACTAAACTATTTTCCGGGAGTAGCGTTTATATAAGACCTAGTGTAAATTATGGACCGATCTTTAAACAATTTTTCAGTGTGATTTCTGGTCCTATAAAACTGTGACGTACCCAATTTAAATATGATAGCGTTATTTATTACGGATTTAGGCAAACTAAACTGTTTTCCGGGGGTAGGGTTTATATGGGACCTAGTGTAAATTATGGACCCATCTTCAAAAAATTTTACAGTGTGATTTGTGGTGCTATGAAACTGTGACGTACCAAATTTAAGTATGCTAGCGTTATTTATTGCGGTTTTAGGCGTACTAAGCTGTTTTCCGCGAGAAGGGTTTATATGGGGCCTATGGTCAATTACGCACCGATCTTCACGAAATTTAACTGCATGATTTGCAGGCGTATAAAGCAAATTCGTGCAAAATTTCATGTCATTCCGTGCATTATTCCACCATTTATGTTAGTTTTTGTATCAAAATTATCAATTTTTTTTTGGTAGTGGTTTCACATTTTGATTCATAGTTTTGATCCTACTAAGCCGATGTTGCTGGATTTCAATCCCAAACTGGTTAGGATAACTACAAGCAATTTGAGACCAAGTTTGTTCTTTTCTTTTGCGTTTTTCGAAAGTGAGCGTGTTTTCAACAGACGGACAGAAAGACGGACATGGCTAAATCGACTTAGAATTACTCAAGGAGCCAGAATATATATACTTTATGGGGTCTTAGATGTTTTATAAAAAAGTTTCACACGGAATGACAAACTTAGTATACCCTCATTCACCACTAGTGGTGTGGAGCGTATAAAAACAGGGTCATAAAAGTTCAAGAGCGTCGAAAAAGGGTCCAATTGGTACTTTAGTATCACAGCGGTAACGCTGATCATGTGCTCCTACACCAGGGGTTTCCATTTCTTTGCACAATTGTGCACACCACTACTAACACATATTTTTATACTCTTCAATTCAGTCGTCGATGTGACTTCGACAAGTGTGCATGTCTAGCGGATGCTATATTATTTTGTTTCAGCTTACACTCAAAAAATATTGTGCGGTCAAAAATGCTTTTGGTAACATCCAATGCCTTGCGTGCAATTTTTATTTAGAGTTTAAATTTTAAGACTTAAATGTAGAATAATGTAACATTTCATAAGTTTACATGCAAAGCAAAGAACTTTGTAAAATGGTAATTATTTGAGATTTAAAAGCAAATTTTAATATTTCATATAAAAAATTTCAAAATGTCTAACAGTCCTATGTGGAAGAAGTTGATAGTCACATTTATTATAGGTTTTATTTTACATACGTATATGGATTCGGTTCTTATAATTTTACAGCACTTTTTTATTTTTTCTTATGCAATACTAAAAATTATTATTATAAATTATTATCTGATCACTAAATATTAATGTGTTCTTATAAAAAGAATTAAAAACTCTGCTAATTTTTTTCTTGAGTGTGATTATACATTATGCTGTTAAAAAAATTATATATGTATTTGATGATACGTAATTTTTAATTTTGTAAATAACTTAAAATTATATAAAAATACATATGTAACGTGAATCCTAATCAACAAAAATTTCAAATTTTCAAATAATATCTACATTGTTTTGCATTTAAGCTAACGATATGTGTTTTGTTTGTGAAAAAAATTCTTTGATGCCTGTAAAAGGGTCCCTTTTTCTTTCGTTAAAAAGACGTACCTAAATGCAGAAATTATTAAGAAAAAAATAGCCACAAGAATTTGTTGGTATTTTGTGCTTGTAAAAATATTTTTGTTTCTGAACCAATCGCGTCGGTTGATTTTTTTTCTTTGAAAACACTTTTCTTAAGTAAGTAAAAATATTTAAAAAACAAGTTAAAAAAGTCTTGTTTTCCTACAATTTATGTGTAAACCTATACACATAAAAGCAAATGTGACAGCAGGTAAAATTTTTGGGTAAGAAGATGTGTTTTATTGATGAATTAATGAAACCTTATTGTTTCGTATTATTTTTATTGCTTACTTTTTTATGCTACAATTATATGACCGAGTCCAAAGAGTTAACCTTACTAATTTATGGTATTTATTTAACGTAACTTTGACCTGTTATAATGACTTTATACATTTTTGCAGGCAAACTCAGTTGCGCATTTGGTATTTTGTAAAAAGTTATGATATACGACAATTATGTTAAATGAACTTAATTTGGAATTGCAAGGAAAGGAACGCAATATATGCGACTTGTCAAAAATCATTCACAATTTTAAAAAAATCATTCAAAATTAAAACTGGTGATTTTTCCAATTTTCCAAAAACTTCACTTGCTTATAGAAATCTCGAATTCGACAAAAGATATAAATATGCCGAAATATTTGAAACACTTTTCAATAATTTTCAAGACAGGTTTCAAGATTTTGTAATTTTACAACCGCTATTAGATCTTTTCGAAAACGCTTTTCGTTGCGATGTAAGCAACTACGAATTTGATATTCAATCAGAACTAATCATACTACGAAGCGAAGTAAATGATACAGACGAAAATAATATTGTAGAGTTCTGGAAAGATTTGGATGGCGAGTTCTATCCTGAGCTAAAAAAAAATTCATTTAAGCGCCTCTTTATTCGGCACTACTTACCTATGCGAACAAATTTTTTCGGATTTAAAATTTATTTGTTCCAAGCAACGTAACAAATTAAGTTCATCCCATTTGAAAAGCATTCTACTATTACGAAACTGCCAAAAAAGTATAAACTTAGAAGATTTTATTTTATAAGTTGGATAACACAAGGGAACAAAATTGAACATTTTTTGTGTCGATAGAAAATTTGTAGCAGTTCTTTACCAATTCAATGTCCCTGATTTTAAAACTGCACTTTTTTCTATCAGCTGTGATTTGCGTGCAATAATTATTTTTTATGAATTTTTAAAACATAAAAATCTTTAATTTTTTTACAATTGTTTGATAAGATATTTGAAACTGATTTAGAGTCAAAAAGCTTCCGAATAAAAAAAAGTGCAGTTTTAAAATCAGCGACATTGAATTGGTAAAGAATTGCTACAAATTTTTTATCAACACAAAAAATTTTTAATTTTGTACCTTTGTGTTATACAACTTATAAAATATATTACTAACATTTTATTTCGGCTGTAAATGAATGCATTCTCTCAATTTGTTTACTCTCTGGTACTCACTACTACACAACCAAAAAATTTTTGGAAATCCCTGTCCTACACACAAATTACTACCAAAGAAACACACAATTATATTTAACCAGCGTTGCCATTGTGAAAAATTTCACTTTATTTTGCAAGTTTATTGAGATGTAAATAAGTTGTTAATATTTATAAAGTTTTTTATAAATATATAATTTAGAATTTGAAGTGAATTGGACCGAAATATTAAGTAATGCAATTAAGTGATCTTATATTTTATCTGTCCTTTATTACTGCAACATTGTTTAATTTTGTGTACTTTTTCAGTACTTCATACCTTAAAGTAATCAAATATTTTTGGTGCTGCAGTATCTTTAGATGATGAAAACGACTTTGGAGTTCATTGCTTAAAGTTTTATGTTGCGCTTTGTAATGGTTTGCTAAAAAGTTCGATTTTGATAAGTTTTAGTGTAACAAAAGTTATCCGATTGAATATATCTCAAATATGTGCTCTTGTGCCCAATTTAGTAGCTTTGACTGCTATTCAATATAAGTGGCTTTTTTAGGAACATAATTAATGGAAGGGCAAAATATTGGAAATTTTTGCAAGGGGATTCAAAGTAGTCCTGGGCTTAATCGCTCGTTTAGGTGACCGGTCATTATCGTTCAATTTGCATCAGTGAACGAGTTCGTTCATTTCGTTCAATCGTTCATTTCAGGTCCCTTTGTCTTTTGGGTCAGTTTGTGTTTTGAATCATTTGTCGGAATTGTAAGTTTATTTTTTAATATTAATTTCATAACGGAGATATTAATTAAAAATTAATTAACTTTTCTCTTTATTTTAAATTAAAAAAAAAATACAAACTACAAGAAATATATTCAAAGGCTTTTCAGTTAATTTTAACTTAATTTAAATTACGTACTAAAATAGCTAAAACAGTATTTTTACCTTTCATTATGACCTACGAAATGAGCCAAATATTTTTTCCTCTTTATTTATTTTTTATTTATGTACACATGTATTTCAGTTTTATTTTATGCATAAAAAGTAACTGAACATATTAACAAAATAAAAATCATTAAGGGGTTTCATGATATCGCTAAAAGTCTCACAATTTGTGCAACAGTGCATTTTTACGCCCTCTCAAAAGAACTGCCAAAAATTTATACAAATAAATAAGTTTAATGTTCACCGCCGTTTTCAATGAAAAATTAAAGTGTTAATAATATCACAAACAATATTTATGCATTTAGCTTTTATTTTAATATTTGTTTTCTTTTGTTTTATTTTTGTATTGATGTTTCAGTTGTAAATGACATTAATTATTTAAAATTACACAAAAATTAAACAGGCTCTTCATGAAACGAGTCTCGCAAGTTCAAGAGCTTTAAAATGATACCAATATTGGCCATATACGTTTAGAATTGTAGTGAAAAATCACATATTTATATGAAAACTTTAAACGTCCATAACTCGAAAACTAAGCGTTTGCGCCAACTTTTTTATTTTATTTTTTCTTCTTATTTTTCCATTTTCCATCACCCTGGGTACTTTGTTTTTATTTGGAGCTGCGTCGGTAAACTAGATTTGTTCCTATATTTGTACTTCCCAATTTTAAACTCCTAGTTCGACGTAACTTTTTGTTTATACCAGTGTTTAAATTGCTTGCTTTAAAATAGCAACAGTCGCACATTTTTGCTTTGTTTACATTTTTTTCAGCAAATTAAAAAACTGTGTGTCTAAGTGTTTACTTAACTCTTTGATAACGAGTCAGCAAAAGCAAAAAAGCAAAAGCAAAACAAAGAGAGTAAATAATTTGTTTAAACTCGCTATGTGCATGTACTCTGCTAAATCTGTCAGCAAAGAAGCCACTTAAGAAAACAAATTTTCTGTTGCTGTAAGTATTAAGTTTTTGATTGTTTTTTTTTTGCTTTTGATGCGCTTAAAGTCAGCAAGTTAACTTCTTTGCTGTTGCTGGAACTTAATATATTATGAAGGAATTTGTTTCGAATTTTTTTGGTATTTTGCGTTTTTTTTTAATAAATAGGTACATACATACATAAATGAAACTACACGTTTTTTTAAACTAATTTGTTTATTTTGTGTTATGTAATTATGTATATACCTATTCTATGAAACTAACGCCTGCAACAGCAAGCAACAGCAATGAAGTCAAAAACAGCAAAGAAGTTAATACTCGCTGAATTTAAGCACATCAATTTACAGTTAAGCCAAAGCAAAAAAAAAATAAACAAAAACTTATTACTTACAGCAACAGCAATTTTTTTTTTCAAGTGGTTGCTTGGCTGGCTTTTTAAGCTGAGAACATAAACATGGTGAGAATAAATAAATTATTTACTCTCACTTTTTCTGCGTTTGCTTTTGCTTTTTGCTTTTGCTGTGTTCTTTTTCTTAAGTTAAGTTAAGCAATTACAAAAACATTAAAAATAGTCAAGCATTTTTAAACACTGGTTTATACTGTAAATACCCATTATTTGGGTATTTTGGTTTCCCGGTTTTTAAATTCCCAAATTAGACGCTATTTCTTCAACGCTATCTTGGCTCACGTTTGTTATTTCAATTGTTTACAAACCGATCAGCTGTTTTCTTGCAAGATTTCACTGGATACTGTCTGCGTACTTTTTGAGATATTCTCAGCCAAAAGAGTAAAATTTGTCTTACTCTCCCAAAAAAATTTACTGAGTATTTGCTACTGGAAAAGTACCCAGACAGACCTTTTATTTCTATCATTCTTGAGAATGCCTGCGTTTTGATTTTGAGCAATTGTGTTATGGCGTGCGCATCAACGAATGCAAACAACGCACCAAAAACTATAGATTTATAAAGATGTTGCACTAAGTACATTTGAAATTGACAAAAATGTTGTGCTTCTTACTGATTAGGGGGGGTAGTAATAAGGAAATCAAAAACTTCGTGCTCACATTCAGAAAACTGAAGAGAGCAAAAAACCACATGCATTAAAATGTACATACATACACATGTTTTTGTCAACCAACGTGTGTGATATATTATTTTCGTTAAAACCGGTTTTCGAGCTCACATTCAGAAAACTGAAGAGAGCAAAAAACCACATGCATTAATGCTAGCATTATTTATTGCGGTTTTAGGCGTACTAAACTGTTTTCCGGGAGTAGGGTTTATATGGGGCATAGTGTAAATTATGAACCAAACTTCAAAAAATTTTACAGTGTGATTTCTGGTCCTATAAAACTGTGACGTACCAAATTTTAATATGCTAGCGTTATTTATAGCGGTTTTAGGCGTACTAAACTGTTTTCCGGGAGTAGGGCTTATATGGGGCCTATTGTAAATTGTGGACCGATCTTCAAAAAATTTTACAGTGTGATTTATGGTCATATAAAACTGTGACGTACCAAATTTTAATATGATAGCGATATTTTTTACGGTTTAAGGCGTACTAAACTGTTTTCCGGGAGTAGCGTTTATATAAGACCTAGTGTAAATTATGGACCGATCTTTAAACAATTTTTCAGTGTGATTTCTGGTCCTATAAAACTGTGACGTACCCAATTTAAATATGATAGCGTTATTTATTACGGATTTAGGCAAACTAAACTGTTTTCCGGGAGTAGGGTTTATATGGGACCTAGTGTAAATAATGGACCCATCTTCAAAAAATTTTACAGTGTGATTTGTGGTGCTATGAAACTGTGACGTACCAAATTTAAGTATGCTAGCGTTATTTATTGCGGTTTTAGGCGTACTAAGCTGTTTTCCGCGAGAAGGGTTTATATGGGGCCTATGGTCAATTACGCACCGATCTTCACGAAATTTAACTGCATGATTTGCAGGCGTATAAAGCAAATTCGTGCAAAATTTCATGTCATTCCGTGCATTATTCCACCATTTATGTTAGTTTTTGTATCAAAATTATCAATTTTTTTTTGGTAGTGGTTTCACATTTTGATTCATAGTTTTGATCCTACTAAGCCGATGTTGCTGGATTTCAATCCCAAACTGGTTAGGATAACTACAAGCAATTTGAGACCAAGTTTGTTCTTTTCTTTTGCGTTTTTCGAAAGTGAGCGTGTTTTCAACAGACGGACAGAAAGACGGACATGGCTAAATCGACTTAGAATTACTCAAGGAGCCAGAATATATATACTTTATGGGGTCTTAGATGTTTTATAAAAAAGTTTCACACGGAATGACAAACTTAGTATACCCTCATTCACCACTAGTGGTGTGGAGCGTATAAAAACAGGGTCATAAAAGTTCAAGAGCGTCGAAAAAGGGTCCAATTGGTACTTTAGTATCACAGCGGTAACGCTGATCATGTGCTCCTACACCAGGGGTTTCCATTTCTTTGCACAATTGTGCACACCACTACTAACACATATTTTTATACTCTTCAATTCAGTCGTCGATGTGACTTCGACAAGTGTGCATGTCTAGCGGATGCTATATTATTTTGTTTCAGCTTACACTCAAAAAATATTGTGCGGTCAAAAATGCTTTTGGTAACATCCAATGCCTTGCGTGCAATTTTTATTTAGAGTTTAAATTTTAAGACTTAAATGTAGAATAATGTAACATTTCAAAAGTTTACATGCAAAGCAAAGAACTTTGTAAAATGGTAATTATTTGAGATTTAAAAGCAAATTTTAATATTTCATATAAAAAATTTCAAAATGTCTAACAGTCCTATGTGGAAGAAGTTGATAGTCACATTTATTATAGGTTTTATTTTACATACGTATATGGATTCGGTTCTTATAATTTTACAGCACTTTTTTATTTTTTCTTATGCAATACTAAAAAATATTATTATAAATTATTATCTGATCACTAAATATTAATGTGTTCTTATAAAAAGAATTAAAAACTCTGCTAATTTTTTTCTTGAGTGTGATTATACATTATGCTGTTAAAAAAATTATATATGTATTTGATGATACGTAATTTTTAATTTTGTAAATAACTTAAAATTATATAAAAATACATATGTAACGTGAATCCTAATCAACAAAAATTTCAAATTTTCAAATAATATCTACATTGTTTTGCATTTAAGCTAACGATATGTGTTTTGTTTGTGAAAAAAATTCTTTGATGCCTGTAAAAGGGTCCCTTTTTCTTTCGTTAAAAAGACGTACCTAAATGCAGAAATTATTAAGAAAAAAATAGCCACAAGAATTTGTTGGTATTTTGTGCTTGTAAAAATATTTTTGTTTCTGAACCAATCGCGTCGGTTGATTTTTTTTCTTTGAAAACACTTTTCTTAAGTAAGTAAAAATATTTAAAAAACAAGTTAAAAAAGTCTTGTTTTCCTACAATTTATGTGTAAACCTTGTTAAAAGTCTATCCTTTTTGCTGTTACAATTAATTTTCTACGCGGAATAAAAACACATGTGGTTTTAAGTATTTTACGAAAGAGAATAAGAAATAACTTTATTACTAAGAAAAGAGTTACCAGATCTCCAATATAAAAAGTTGGTAAATCTAAGTGTTGCTTACTACTGTAAATTAATTTTACATTTTCAACATCCTCACTAAAAATTGATTTACATCTTCTTTAAACCCATGTTGTTCATAAAATAACCAAGCTTAGTATTAGCGAGGGGTTTAGTGAAAACATCTGCTACCATCTTGCTAGAGCCTGTATTCTGCAAATCTATTTTGTTAGAAAGAATGTTGTCCCGTATAAAATGATGTCTTACATCAATATGTTTGGTTTTAGGGTGGTATGATTCATTCAAAGCAAGTTGAATTGCACTTTGGTTATCGCAAAATAGTTTGATTGCTCCAAGTTGATTTTGCATTAACTCCTCTTCAAGTCCTCTCAACCAAAGCATTTCCTGAACTGCCACGCCCATTGCCATGTACTCTGCTTCGCAAGTAGACAGCGCTGTAGTTTGCTGTTTTTTGGAACTCCATGCTATTGCACCACCTTTTTTTATTAAAACATAACCGCTGACAGATTTTCTCTCCTCTGGGTCAGCTGCATAATCTGCGTCACAAAAGCATACAGTTTCAAAATCAGCATTCTTATCAAATGTTAATTTGTAGTCCTTTGTACCCTTTAAGTAGCGTAAAACACGTTTTGCTGCCTTCCAGTGTATAGCTTCATAGTTGTTGTTAAAGCGACTAAGTAGATTTACAGCGAAGCTTATATCTGGCCTGGTCACTTGAGCTGCAAAGAGTAGGCTGCCAATAAGTTCCTGGTATGGATACTTATCATTTTCAAATTTGTTGTTTATATCTCCATTGTTGTTGTTTTTATAAAATTTTACGTTCTGATCCATTGGTGTTGAAACCGGATTACAGGAAACCATATCAAAACGTTGTAACATTTTATCTATGTATGCTGATTGGTCAATTGTTAAGTTTTTACCAAAATTGTAATTGAGCCTCATCCCAAGAAAAGATTTTGCTGGACCAAGATCTTTCATTTTAAACTCATCTTTAAGGCCTTCGATCAAAGAGTTTTTTGTTTTATAATTTTTCCATAGAACGATCATATCGTCTACATATACTGCCAAAATAATCAAATCGTCATCATTCATGTTCATTATGTAGACACATTGGTCGGTTTTTAACTGCCTCATACCAAGGTCTTTCAACTTTTCACTCAGCTTCTTGTTCCACATTCTTGAAGCTTGCTTCAAGCCATAAAGAGGTTTATTCAATTTCAAAATTTTACCTTTTGGAACGGAGATTCCTTCAGGAGATTCCATGTAGATATCCTCGTCCAGATTACCCTGAAGAAAAGCAGTGCACACGTCCAAGTGATTTATTTTCAAATCGAATTCCAAAGCTTATGACAATAAGTATCGCAAGGTATTGTACCTCATCACTGGTGAATAAGTCTCCACATAGTCAACACCGCTGCGTTGGGCGCAACCTCTTGCAACCAGCCTCGCCTTGAATTCTATCTCGCCAACTGTATTTTTCTTCTTCTTGAAAACCCACTTTGCTGACAACTTTTTAACATCACCATTATCATCAACTAAGCTCCATGTACGATTTTCTAAAAGCGAATCATGTTCACTTTGTATTGCCTTCAACCAATATTTTTTTTCAGAACTATTTACTGCATCTGAATAATTTTCAGGATCTTCGTTATTACCAGAAGTTAAGTACGTAATATAATCACCCAATGGTGTGGGTTTTCTTAATCTTGACGAACGGCGTGGTGTATCTTCTATATTTATATGATTATTTTGTTGTTGCTCTTCTTCTTCAGTTTGTTGTTGCTCTTCCTCATTATCTTGTTGTTCTTCTTCTTCCTTAATATCATCATCATCGCTGCTTTCAGCAGATTCAAATTCGGATTCAATACGATCATCAAGGTCTGAATTTTCATCAATCATTATCCTCACTAAATTCGGACCTTGTTGTAAAATTTGTGTATTGCTTTTATTACCAATACCTGGCTTTGGAAAATACATTTCGTTCTCAATAAAAACTACGTTGCGACTTACGTGTAATTTTCGTAGTACTGGATCATACAGCCTGTAAGCTTTCGAATTTGTACAATAACCAATCATTATGCATTTTTTTGATTTTGGATCCCACTTTCTTCTCAATTCTTTAGGTATCATTACCATCGCAGCGCAACCAAATACTCGTAAATGTTCTAAGTTTGTTCGCTTGCCAGACCAAATTTCCTCTGGAGCTTTACCACATGCTCTTGGTGTAAGATTCAACAAATATGCTGAGGTGTTTATGGCTTCAGCCCAATACATTTTCTTTAAATTAGCATCATAAAGCATAGAACGTGCCTTTTCGACCAACGTCCGATTCATTCTTTCGGCTTTCCCGTTTTGTTGCGGAGTATATGGCGCTGATGTTTGATGAAGTATGCCGCTGTCATCACAAATCTGTTTAAGCTGATTGTTGCAATACTCTAAACCGTTGTCAGACCTAAGTATTTTAATACGTTTGCCACTCTGATTTTCCACCAAATTTTTAAATTTCTTAAATATCTGTGGAACCTCCGATTTGTTTTTCATCATATATACAAACACCTTATTTGAGTAATCATCTAAAAACAGCACATAGTATACCAAACCACTCATCGACTTTTGTTCCATTGGCCCGCAAACGTCTGTATGCACCAGTTGTAAAATCTCATTCGTTTTTGTTTTTGATGATTTAAAAAATTTTTGCATTTGTTTACCTTGTAAACATGATGTACATACACTTGAGTCAGAGTTTTCTGTATAATTAATCCCGGTGGATTCATCAGAGTGTAGTTTTTTAATATTTATGTCAGCGGCATGACCCAATCGCTGATGCCAAATTTGTTTACTAACGGCTGCAAAATTTTCCGAATTTATATTCAATTTGAACAAACCTTTCTCTAACAACGCCTCCGAAAAAATCATGTTGTTTTTCTGTACAATACATTTTCCACCAACAAATTTAACCTCAAAATCTTTTTCTATGAGTTGGCTTACTGAAATCAAATTTGCACAAATATCTGGCACCAACAAAACATTTTTAATCGTGATGTATTCCATTTCATTATTCAACTTTTGTTTTATACGAATGTCACCAATACCAATAACTTTGAGACTGTTGTTGTTAGCTACAGTTAGGTTAGGTTAGGTTCCATGGGCAGCCATCGAGAGACAGCTCACTTGGGTCCTTTAGCGGTCCCTTTGTGATACCCAGCGCCAATGCCCATCCCGAAGAGCAGTTATTCAGATGGCGTCACTGCAAGGTTGAGCCAATTCGTCTTCCTAATGAAGAGAAGAAGCAATCTTAGTTCTATTTTTGATAGATCCTCTAAGCAGGAAAACACCGGTTCTCCCAGGTATTTTTCCCTAATGCCCCGTAGCCCAGGGCATTGACAGAGAAAGTGAAGCACAGTTTCCTCTTCCTCCTCATCATGACAACTTCTACAGTAGTCATTGAATACCAGACCCATTCTTCTAGCATGAGTCCCAACAGGCCAGTGTCCAGTTATGACCGACACGATGATCCTGATTTGGTTCCTATTAAACCTAAGTAGAGATTTGGTTCTCCGTTCATCATATCCAGGCCAAAGTGCCCTGGATGTGGAGCAGGTGGACTCACGGGTCCATCCCTCTTGCGCAATTCTATAGTTCTCGCGCCGCATGAGTAACTTACAGTGAGCCATTGGAAGGCCAATGAATTGATCAATGAATGTTTCATCCATACGACCACCTTCCTTAGCCAGCTCATCTGCTACCTGGTTTCCCGGGCAATTTGAGTGCCCTGGTATCCAAATAAGCATTAACTGTGAATGTTCAGCAATCTCATTCAAAGACATCCGACATTCCACAGTCAACCTAGATGTCGTATAGACACCCGCAAGAGAGGCAATGGCAGCCTTGCTGTCAGTAAATATACGTATATCTCCCGATACGCGATAATACTTTAGCCAGTTGGCTGCCCGCTTTATAGCCGAGATTTCCGCCTGCAGGACACTACATCCATCCGGCAGACGAAAGGAAACTTTAACGCCCAGTTCCTCTATGTAGAAACCTCCGCCAACTCTTTCCCCCTTCCTTGAACCATCAGTGTATACCCCCAGGGCTGGTTCATGGAAGGTGCTCATAACCGACAGCGCACTTTCGTGCGCTATATGTGTCGCGTACCTCGCACCAAAGAAAGGCTCCGGAGTGCAGTAGTCCACTCCTTCAGGGACAATCGAGTGTCCCATTATACTGGAGTGTCCATAGTCACGGTTCGACCAGCTGTGTGCCGCGTTCAACCGTATCGCCGAACAAAGAGCCATATGTCTGGCCGTGGTATCCACCGGCAGCCAGTTTAGCATAGTAAACAGCGCCTTGGTGGGAGTGGAGCGAATTGATCCTGTGATCATCAATGCGACCAGTCTGTGAACCTTCTCAAGCATCGCACGGTACCTGCCCTTATCCAGCGCAGTCCACCATACGACAACACCGTAATAAAGAGTCGGCTTTACTACAGCCTCAAAGATCCAATTGACACACCTCGGGCCCATGCCCCAGTTCTTGCCGATTGCACCTCTGCACGCATATATAGCAACAATTGCCTTTTCCATCCTCGTCTGGATGTTCAGCCCCCACGACAGTTTACTGTCCAGGATTACGCCCAGATATTTGGCGCTGTTAGAGAACTTAAGTTCAGTCCCGTTTAGCCTCGGAAGTCTCATGACCTCAGTCCTATACTTCCTCGTGAACAGTACCAGTTCCGTCTTAGACGGATTAACACCCAAGCCGCATGATACACTCCAGGTGCTAAGTACCCTTAATGCAGCCTCCATACACTGAGACATTATGTTCAAATGTTTCCCCGTGATGGCCACTGCAACATCGTCTGCGTACGCCACAGTTTTAATCCTCATGTCGTCCATTTTCGTCAACATGGTGTTCATAGTCAGGTTCCACAATAGTGGGGATAGTACTCCTCCCTGGGGAGTACCCCTGTTAACCAGTCTCTGAACGCTGGTCGTACCTATCGTGGAACAGATGACCCTATTCCTGAGTAGATTATCCACAAATCTACATATACCGTCATCAACCCCCAGACTCCTCATGGATGCAACGATAGAATCCGGGTTGACATTATTAAAGGCCCCTTCAATGTCGAGAAAGGCCACCAGAGCACACTCCTTGAATTCGAGTGATCTCTCAATAGTTCCAACTAGTGAGTGAAGAGCCGTCTCAACAGACCTACCCTTTGTGTAGGCATGCTGAGAGGTCGAGAGTAAACACTTTGGGATGGTCATCCTTAAGTGAATGTCGATAACTCTTTCAAGAGTCTTAAGAAGAAAGGATGCAAGACTAATCGGTCTGTAATCCTTCGCCTCAGTGTGAGAAGTCTTCCCTCCCTTGGGGATGAAGACAACTCTACACAAGGTCCAGCTCACAGGTACATACGAAAATCTAACGCATCCCCTGTATATAGCCATCAGCCAGGGTATTATCACAGTCGAATTCTTCTGCAGGTCCGCCGGAATTATACCATCCATACCCGGAGATTTGTACGGGTCAAAGCTGTCGACAGCCCATTTAATCCTGTCGTAGTCCATTGGGACGGACAGAGGACCGGGCATCGACTCACAAACCTGATCCCGCAAGCTCCCTTGGGAGTTTCCAGGAAAGTGAGTGTCAATTAACACCCCGAGTGTTTCCTGACTAGTAGTAGTCCAGCAACCGTCCGATTTACGGATATAGGTCGGGACAACAGGGCTCGAGGCCATTATCTTACGTAAGCGGTTTGTCTCAGAGGATCCTTCCACGCCGCTACAGAAGTTCCTCCAAGCACTCCTTTTCGCCGATCTAACCAAGTTCCTGAATCTATTCATTGAAGACTTGTACTCCGCCCAATTACCATGGCGCTTAGCCATATTGAACAACCTACGACAGTCTCTTCTAGCCTGCGCAATATCAGGATCCCACCACGGTGGACGATCCCTGCCCCTAAACGTCCTTGGCTTGCACGCCAAGGAAGTCGCTAACTGCAGTGAGTCTGTAAGCAGACCCACTGCCGCATCGATCCCCCCTATATCATCAACCCGGGGAGGATCAGATAGAGACCGAACCAGAGAGGATGAATGAATCCCCCAATTCGTTCGTTTCCTATTCAACATAACACTCGACCCTACAGATCTAAGTACCAGACTAAATTCCACATATCTATGATCAGAAAGTGAACAATCATTAGAAACCATCCAATTTTCGATCATGTCAATGTGGTCAATGCTAACCAGCGTGACATCAAGAACCTCACACCTATTTGCTACAACAAACGTTGGCTCGCGGCCCCTATTTACTATTCCTAAATTATAATTAATAATAAAGGAAAATAGTGACTCACCTCTAATATTCGTGTTCGTGCTACCCCATATAGTGTGGTGCGCATTAGCATCGGCACAGATTATAATAGGCGTTCCAGTGCCTGCTGCCTTCGTTACTGCATCACGGATAAGCCGATTGGGTGGGTCCTGTCCGTGATCATGCGCCATATATCCCGAGACCATCCAGATTATACCATCCTGTGTCTCGAGAGCAACTGTTGTGGTGTCTTCATCACTGTAATCAGAGAGAATGAAGATATTCAACGAATTTTTAGCTAAGACACAAGATCTTATGTTACCTGTACCTTTCGCAAACAGAAGCTTATAGCCTTTGAGATTGAGTCCGCAAACCCGATCCTTATGAATCCAGGGTTCTTGGACCATTACGAGCTCCTCCCCTTTTTCTACCACACGGAGGAGCAATGCAGCAGATGCTGCTTTAGAGTGGTGGAGGTTGATCTGCAGGACCTTCACCATTATCCATATTGGCGACCACTGTGATGTTGACGTCCTCCTGGTCTGACTCCAGAAGTACGTCCTCATCAACCATATCACCCAGGTGCCCAAAGACAGACATCAATCCGGAGATAGACTGGGTGTCCTCTTTGTCACCTGAGCTTACGGCATCGTCACCAGACAAGCCCTCCTCAGGTTACATACTCCTCTTTAGCAAATTCTTTAAATTTCACAAATACACCCTTGCAGTTTACCATGTGTGAAGTAGCACCAGAATCTATCAACCATATGTTGTCAGCCCTGTCGAATTTTGCTGCAAAACTTGTTACTAAAATTTTTTCATATTTGCCGCCATCTTGATTTTTCTTCTGCGCCTTGCAGAATTTTGCGATATGGCCCAACTTTCTGCAATTATAGCAAATCACCTTCTTACCTTTTTCAACAATTTTTTTTTCTTTTTGTCTGGTATAAAACGCTGATTCTGTTGTAGATGATGAAAAGTTGTTATATGTATCAAAATCCTGTAATAATTTTGTTTTAATGGTATCTGTAGTAACTTTAATATTACTACTCTCGATGGCCATTATCATGGGAGCAAAATGTTCTGGCAGACCACTTAGTAGAAGGCTTCCAACCCATTCGTCGTTTACTTTGAAACCAATTTGATTCAGCTTTTGGGCGGTATCTATTACGGTGTCCACATACTCACTAATATTACTACAATTTGATAATTGTGTTGTTGTTAGTTTCCTAAGTAATCCACACCGGCGGGTTAAGCCAGAGTCATCATATGTGGATTCCAACTTATCCCAGATACCTTTTGCTGTTGTTACATTTTGTATGTGTACATACAGATTTGACGAAATGTACAGCACTAGTCTTGATGTGGCCTTTTCATTTACACTATCATTCTCCTCCGTGCCTAAAACCGCTTTCCAGAACCCTTGCAGTTTCATTGCGTGTTCTACTGCAAACTTCCATTTATGGTAGTTCTCCCTTCCGGTCAATTTTTCAATATCAATTATCTTCTCCATAGCGTATGCGAGGGACCATAACCTGTTAAAAGTCTATCCTTTTTGCTGTTACAATTAATTTTCTACACGGAATAAAAACACATGTGGTTTTAAGTATTTTACGAAAGAGAATAAGAAATAACTTTATTACTAAGAAAAGAGTTACCAGATCTCCAATATAAAAAGTTGGTAAATCTAAGTGTTGCTTACTACTGTAAATTAATTTTACATTTTCAACAAACCTATACACATAAAAGCAAATGTGACAGCAGGTAAAATTTTTGGGTAAGAAGATGTGTTTTATTGATGAATTAATGAAACCTTATTGTTTCGTATTAGTTTTATTGCTTACTTTTTTATGCTACAATTATATGACCGAGTCCAAAGAGTTAACCTTACTAATTTATGGTATTTATTTAACGTAACTTTGACCTGTTATAATGACTTTATACATTTTTGCAGGCAAACTCAGTTGCGCATTTGGTATTTTGTAAAAAGTTATGATATACGACAATTATGTTAAATGAACTTAATTTGGAATTGCAAGGAAAGGAACGCAATATATGCGACTTGTCAAAAATCATTCACAATTTTAAAAAAATCATTCAAAATTAAAACTGGTGATTTTTCCAATTTTCCAAAAACTTCACTTGCTTATAGAAATCTCGAATTCGACAAAAGATATAAATATGCCGAAATATTTGAAACACTTTTCAATAATTTTCAAGACAGTAGCCCGTTTCTGTATTTCTCGCATCGTAAAATTTCCCGCATGAAACAAGTGAATTATGACAAAAACAGTGCAATATGAAACAAAAAATGGTTTTTCTCACATAAGTGTTTCTGTACTTTTACTTTGCGAGAATTATCTGTCATTTAAATAATTTTCCAGCAATTATTGGAAGGATGTGAGAACAAGTGTTTCTGTAACAATATTTTGCAAAAAGTTTCTCACAAGAACTGTCACAATAAGTCATATTTGAAATTGATGCGAGAAAACAAAATTTAAAAAAATGGAGCCCAAATTATGTATGTATGTACACAAGAATGTGTATTATTTTATTTTATTTTAAAAGAAAGAATATTAATGATGAAAATAAGTTTATAAAACACAATTGTTATATTTTGTTATTTAAATTTTTTTGGCCTTTCATTGTGTTTGTTTTATGCAGGGCTGCCAGATAAATTTGTGAAAAAAACGTCAATATCCTAAGAAAAAATAAAAAAATCGTCTATTTTTTCGGACAGTTTAAAATTAATTTTGACGAGTTTTGTTCGATTTTTATCATATAATCACAAATTGTTATCATATAAACACATAATCAAAAAAAAAAAAAAAAAAAAAAAACATTAAGTTCATGGGTAAAATACATATTTTATACATACATAAGCTTGAGGTCTATTTAAATAAAATTATTTTATTTTCCTTAATCCGATAAGAGTTTAAAAGTTCAAATTGTTATTTTTCCCTGCAGAAATCACACAAAGGAGTGACAAAATATCATATTGAAATAAAATAAACACTTTTGGACAAAGTAAAAGGCAAAAATTTCCTAAAGTGCATTGACTGAAAATCTTTTGATCACACAAACAAATGTATTAAATAATCCAAGCAAATAGAAATTAAACAGTTTCCGTTCGAAATTTTGCTTTTGCCGATACATTTTTTAATCTGCCTTATTTTTTAAAGATATCGGTTTTCAGTGGTGCCTAATACACAAACATATAAAACTATTTAAAATTGTTTTATTTCAAAGACTGAATCGTCACTAGGAAAAAATCAGCAAATTGTCACTTTGCCAATTTTGGAACAAAAAAAAAATCGTCAAAATGTGGATAAATCTTTAAATCTGGCAGCCTTATTTTTATTATATATATTTCTTTCGTTGACGTTTCGCTTGCATTTGACACTTAATTACTGGAAGTATTCCAGTTAAAACAGAATCTGTGTTGTCTGTTCTCGCATTTAAATACAGAAACACTTTTTTCTCACAAATCGAGAAACGATGGAATTTTTTGTTTCACACTTAATATGAGAAAATTTGCGATGCGAGAAATACAGAAACGAGCTACAGGTTTCAAGATTTTGTAATTTTACAACCGCTATTAGATCTTTTCGAAAACGCTTTTCGTTGCGATGTAAGCAACTACGAATTTGATATTCAATCAGAACTAATCACACTACGAAGCGAAGTAAATGCTACAGACGAAAATAATATTGTAGAGTTCTGGAAAGATTTGGATGGCGAGTTCTATCCTGAGCTAAAAAAAAATTCATTTAAGCGCCTCTTTATTCGGCACTACTTACCTATGCGAACAAATTTTTTCGGATTTAAAATTTATTTGTTCCAAGCAACGTAACAAATTAAGTTCATCCCATTTGAAAAGCATTCTACTATTACGAAACTGCCAAAAAAGTATAAACTTAGAAGATTTTATTTTATAAGTTGTATAACACAAGGGAACAAAATTGAAAATTTTTTTGTGTCGATAGAAAATTTGTAGCAGTTTTTTACCAATTCAATGTCGCTGATTTTAAAACTGCACTTTTTTCTATCAGCTGTGATTTGCGTGCAATAATTATTTTTTATGAATTTTTAAAACTTAAAAATCTTTAATTTTTTTACAATTGTTTGATAAGATATTTGAAACTGATTTAGAGTCAAAAAGCTTCCGAATAAAAAAAAGTGCAGTTTTAAAATCAGCGACATTGAATTGGTAAAGAATTGCTACAAATTTTTTATCAACACAAAAAATTTTTAATTTTGTACCTTTGTGTTATACAACTTATAAAATATATTACTAACATTTTATTTCGGCTGTAAATGAATGCATTCTCTCAATTTGTTTACTCTCTGGTACTCACTACTACACAACCAAAAAATTTTTGGAAATCCCTGTCCTACACACAAATTACTACCAAAGAAACACACAATTATATTTAACCAGCGTTGCCATTGTGAAAAATTTCACTTTATTTTGCAAGTTTATTGAGATGTAAATAAGTTGTTAATATTTATAAAGTTTTTTATAAATATATAATTTAGAATTTTAAGTGAATTGGACCGAAATATTAAGTAATGCAATTATGTGATCTTATATTTTATCTGTCCTTTATTACTGCAACATTGTTTAATTTTGTGTACTTTTTCAGTACTTCATACCTTAAAGTAATCAAATATTTTTGGTGCTGCAGTATCTTTAGATGATGAAAACGACTTTGGAGTTCATTGCTTAAAGTTTTATGTTGCGCTTTGTAATGGTTTGCTAAAAAGTTCGATTTTGATAAGTTTTAGTGTAACAAAAGTAATCCGATTGAATATATCTCAAATATGTGCTCTTGTGCCCAATTTAGTAGCTTTGACTGCTATTCAATATAAGTGGCTTTTTTAGGAACATAATTAATGGAAGGGCAAAATATTGGAAATTTTTGCAAGGGGATTCAAAGTAGTCCTGGGCTTAATCGCTCGTTTAGGTGACCGGTCATTATCGTTCAATTTGCATCAGTGAACGAGTTCGTTCATTTCGTTCAATCGTTCATTTCAGGTCCCTTTGTCTTTTGGGTCAGTTTGTGTTTTGAATCATTTGTCGCTTTCGTTCAGTCATTCACTTGTCTTGTCCTCTTTACTAAACAATCGATTGAATGTGTTAAAAGAAACAACATGTGAGATTACACTCGAAATATTATGTAGGTAAATTCAAAAGAATAGGTATCAAGTTTAGAAAACTGAAAATGTAATTAGAAAACGGATCATTTTAAATAAAGGAATTGTAAGTTTATTTTTTAATATTAATTTCATAACGGAGATATTAATTAAAAATTAATTAACTTTTCTCTTTATTTTAAATTAAAAAAAAAATACAAACTACAAGAAATATATTCAAAGGCTTTTCAGTTAATTTTAACTTAATTTAAATTACGTACTAAAATAGCTAAAACAGTATTTTTACCTTTTATTATGACCTACGAAATGAGCCAAATATGTTTTCCTCTTTATTTATTTTTTATTTATGTACACATGTATTTCAGTTTTATTTTATGCATAAAAAGTAACTGAACATATTAACAAAATAAAAATCATTAAGGGGTTTCATGATATCGCTAAAAGTCTCACAATTTGTGCAACAGTGCATTTTTACGCCCTCTCAAAAGAACTGCCAAAAATTTATACAAATAAATAAGTTTAATGTTCACCGCCGTTTTCAATGAAAAATTAAAGTGTTAATAATATCACAAACAATATTTATGCATTTAGCTTTTATTTTAATATTTGTTTTCTTTTGTTTTATTTTTGTGTTGATGTTTCAGTTGTAAATGACATTAATTATTTAAAATTACACAAAAATTAAACAGGCTCTTCATGAAACGAGTCTCGCAAGTTTGCCCATTTGCACAAATGGCAATTTTAAGCGATATCACGAAAACCCTTATTATTTTTTGTAGTTTGTTTTTGGAACAATATGCAGAAACAGTTTCATTAGTTTAATTATAAAATAAAAAAATTTCCATTAATTACGGAAAACGATTTTAATAATTTAAATTAAGTTACGGTAAAATTTTTTTGAGTGTAAACAAGAATAGAAAACAATAAGCACAAACCAAATACGCGGTTTTTTTCGTTCATTTGATTGAAAAGAAACAACAATACTATAAGTGTGTATGCCATACTTTTTTTAACACATTGCCAGTGACGACTTGCCACACTGCTTTAAAAAATTCATAGTACAATCTGGGCTGCCATACGTAGCTTTTTCTCGCCAAACGTGGCGATCTTAAAACTTGTTTAGTGTTCTTATTTTATATATGCTTAGGTAACTCCATATTAATAGAAAGAACAAAAAATTGTTGCGAGGGCTTATTGAAAGTAAGAGCGCAATTCTTCAAAAATCAATTTAAACAAAAATATTGAAAGAGAAAAATTTCAAATTTATGTGGTGACAACATAAAATTTATTTTAAAAATTTTTCCAATGTTTTCTATAAATCCTAAAAAAAATATATGTATTTCTTCTGAATCGCTAAAATTCTCCAAAAATGATATATATTTTTTTGAATAAAAGTAAAATGATTGGTGAACGCACAAAAGATACAATAGTTTACAATAATCTAATTAAAGCAGCAAAACGTTTTTTTTTTGTGTTTAGTATTAAACAAATATTGGATATATATCTAAAACGCTATACACTTCACCGGCAAGGCAATTCTTACTGTTTTTTTTTTAACAATGTATATTCAAAATATCGTGTGAAGGTACAAAAAGTGCTATTTACATTCATATAATTTATAACTCGTAACAACGTGTCAAGAAGTTCGTATTGTACTCTATTTTGAAGGCGAGTTTAAGTAGAGTAAATTATTAAAAATAAGTATTTCAACACAGGTATTAGCAGTTGGAATTAAATGCATATAAAGACAGTCAAAGCAAGTTCTTTAAAATGGTACGTACCGGACGTATCCTTATAGCTATAAACTTTATGCAAAGCCTGATTTATATTAGATGGATTAGCATCATTGATATAATATTTCTAAATAACAAACGGTAAATTTGTCCAACAGTCTCAAAACAAGTTTATAGCTTATCAAATAGCTAACAAAATCGCCATATATTTTATAAGCCGCCAAAAAATCGCCATATCGCCAAATCGAAAATTAGGTCGCCAAGAAACTTGACAGCCCTGATTGTATTATGAAAATGTGTAACACAGGGTCTCCACCTGCGATAAGATATAAGATTTTTATATCAGCAAACGTCAAATCCAATCGCAGAGAGTAGTATCTTACGTGTGGACTCTCAAATAGTGTTAGTATTAATATTATAATAAATGTTATGAGACAGTTGTTATGAGAAATCTTATAACAACTATCTTATAAGATAAGCTGTCAAAAATCCACATACATACATACATATGAATTAATATTAAGACGCTATCATTAAAATGTTTAATTTTTTTAGTGAAAATAGTGTAAATCTTGTAAAAAGTGCTTGAAAAACAATAATAAATACTAAAAACAAAGAATAAAACTAAAATATAATAAAAAACGACACAAGTTTACTGTACGAAAATCAGTAAATTATGAAATCTTATAAGATACATGTTCCCCTTGTTTTAGATTAAGATTAACATGAAGAAATGTGCTCTCTCATTCTGCCGACGTTCTCTCACATATTATATCAGCTATTATCTCAGGTGGAGACCCTGTGTAAAGCAATGTGGCAATGAGTAAAAGAAATAAGTATATTACAAATGCACAACTTATACAACACAAAAGTATTGTGGTTTCTTTTCAACCAGTTGTCCGGTAAACAAGTGACTGACTGATTCAAAAGACCCAAGTGAACGATTGAACGAAATTGAACGATGAAACTGACCGGCCGGTCATCGTTCATCTGACTGATCCGTTCAATTGATCCAGTTCGTTCATGACCGACACCACTCTAATTCAAAGTAAATGATGAAACAGAACTGGGGGTGAACGTTGCACAGTGGCGCCATTTGAGTTTTTTCGTTGCAAAAATCATATCTTTTGAACCGAATAAGATAATTGAACAGTTTAAACAGCATATGATAGATAACTGTTCAGCCTATGAAATGAGCGTTTGGAAAGGGTGCTACGCTTTGTAGGGGCCTACTTATGGGTTATCAAAGTTAAAATTAGTAGAAAAATCAATTTTATGGTAACTAAAAAAAATTATTTTTACATTTTTAGATTGTTTTTATTTTTTTTCTTAAGGGTTTTATGTTTTAAATTATTACCCAACAAATTAAAAAAAAAAATTATTTATTTTTTTAAATTTATTTTTTCAATTTTCTGTAAAATATTCATCACAATTCGTAAGAGAAGGTATATCTAAAAGACTAACAATTTCTAAACTATAATTATTTTGTAACTCTATTCGTGACTTCACATGCCGCAGGGAAGAAATAAGTGGATCGGAAGATGCTGCCAACATGTTGAAGAGGTCCTTATTTTGCCTTACCCTTGATGCTTTGAATGTGTTCTGCAATCAATATTTTTTATAAAATTTGTTAAGAGACTCCTGTGCTTCTTCAGAAAGCTCTCCAATTGGCAAAGACTGGTACTCAATTATATCTTTGCCATGCGCCAATATTTTATGGACGGTCGGGGTCAACTTCTTCTGTGGATACATTTCTGCTAAAAGAGATGCAGTTTTCGACGCATATTCTCCATATTTTGTAGAATTGACATTTTCTTTGCAGTTTAAAACATCCAAGATCGTTCCCAATCTTTTCACGATTTGATTGTCAATTCCAATGATTCTAGTTACTGCCTCATCATTTTCAAAAAATCTCCTAGAAGTGTTTCCATCGTTAGAGTTACCGTATCCGTGCTTGGGACAGTCTACTTTTAGTCCAACTTGTTTCAAAAAAACCATCCTGTATTTGCTTCTTTCTGATCTTTTCCTTATCCTTTATTGATGTATTTTCATCGAAGTTTTCCTCCTCTTGTGGTAGGGTATATGCCAGTTTTAGCAAGAATTCCATACACCTTATCCTTGCGTGCAATGGTGACATTCCATATTCGTAATTCTCCTCATTTGTAGAATCGTTTAAATTACCAAAGTTCTTCTGACAAATAATAATATAAAATCGATAAAAAAAATATAAAAATAATACGAAAAAAGGGGTTTAGATAGGTTTTTGCTAAATTTTTACCTCCAATATAATTCTAATAATTAAGCAGAAAAAGATACTAATCTTAAACTCTTTACAACTAATTATATAAAATTGAGATGTAACATATTATATATGAAATAAATTGAATTGAATTGAAAAAAGTTCTTCTGACTCTTTTTGCAAATCGGGCATGACATTGTTGAGGTTGTTCCTGTCAGTTCGTTTACGACTTTTCCGTCAACCATGGTCAGGTGGAACTCGTAATTGCATTCAATATATTTTCCTTCTCCAATTTGCAGCTTTGTAGGCTTAATCTTGCTTATTTGTTCTTCAATGTCCTTCACCGTAGTCCTTATGAGTTCTGCCGATTCCCTTGCAAACTGAAACATTATTGGTCGGCAATAATGCACTGATGACGGACGTGGATTTTTCCAGTGTAGGGAATCATCCGATTTTAGCCGCAAAGGAACAACAGATGCCATAAACATATTTCCGTCCGATATTGTAGCGTCATCGAAAGATATCCTTTGCTTATAAATGCTTTGTCCGGATGATCCATCGCAGCCCCATTTTCTGATCAATGTCAACTTCTCAGGAAGAATTTTCACTTCCGTGAAAAACTTTGGTGTGGTTGACTTTCTAAACAGTTCAAATAATTTTAAATTGTTCAACGCCATGTTTTCAGTACTTAAATTGTTTAATGGTTTCAGTAATTGTTGCGCCAACTTTCAGGCGTAGACTAATCCAGGCATTATGCTTATTTTGCAATATATAGGCTTATGCTACCATGCCTAAAAATTTACCTGTTCCCTGCATACATATGGATTTAGGCTAAATAATGCAATTTTGATATTATGCACGTGTCCAAATAAGATTTGTGCCTACCTGTAGGGACCATAAGTCAATATTGTTCCTGACCATTTGTACGCCAAAGTATTGTTTATGTGAGGTACGTACCTGCTAATTTCAATGAGTAGTTTTTTTCAAACTATTAGATCAAACTACTGTCAGTCAAAACATATAAGGGATGGACGTCATACAATTTCTGCAACCATGTCTTTTTGAACTTTTTTACCTCTAGAAGCCAAACGGGCACGTACGGGCAGATAAAACCTTTTGAATTATGTAAAGAAATAATCAAAGAACAGGTTTTGCACGTATGGCAAATATAGAAAAATATAGTTTTTTTTTATTTTCCGTCAAAGTTGAAAAATAGTGAAAAAACGGATAGTTTTTAAATAGTGATTTACCAGGAGAAACACAAAGCAAACAGTTAATTTTTTTTTTATCATTATACATTTAATAAATACATCAATCAATACAAATAAAAAATAAGGCGATTCGTTACCTACCCAGGAAAAACTTTTTGAATTTTGGTAATAGGTCGTAGTTATTTCATACGTTACCTGGTAAGTAGTTGTCATTACAATTGTCATTATTCTGAAAACCTCAATAAGTACTTGATAGTAATGACTTCAGTAAGTACTTTCACTACTATTATTTTCAGTAATGAATATTTGCTTACTAATAATCAGCTAAGTAACTACATTTTAGTTGTCTTGTTTTCAGTACTGAATATTTACTTACTGGTAACTAGCTCCATAACTACTTATTAGGTCTATTTACTAGCGACAATTAAATAAAAACTAGTTATTTTTTGGTTTCTAGTAAGTATATTGTAAGTACTTACAATTCAACTTACTGGTAGTTAAATAATAACTAGAT
The DNA here is from genome assembly GCA_943735925.1 of Pollenia amentaria. NCBI lineage: Eukaryota > Metazoa > Arthropoda > Insecta > Diptera > Polleniidae > Pollenia > Pollenia amentaria. The sequence continues at coordinate 71,676,627 of OX031009.1, forward strand.
ATTTTGTGACTGCTAGTAAGTGTATTGTAACTACTGAATTCTGTGGACAACTCGAACAAAAATAAGTAGTTATTCAGCCGAAAAATAAGTAGTGTTTATATTTCTCCAATGTTATTTGCTAACTTACCAGGTAAGTAAAGTTTTTGCTGGGTATTTTTCGTGATATTACACCTGAAATCGCAACAAATTGACTAAAAATTGTGTGTTTTTTTGAAAACCGAAAGTCGGTCAACTTTGAACGGTTATATCTTCTAAACTAAAAATGTGATATTATTAAGAGTGGCATATTTGAAATCGTTGAAAAGTTTCCTATAACATGGGTTTATTCAAAACTTCGTCGGCACTCATGAAAATTTTGATTTTTGCAACCTCGCTTGCTCTACGGGCGCCACTGTGCGTTGTTTTCCATACAGTTTGACATAAAATTATGCCAGAGAATGCGGTCGAGAAATAAAATCAATTTTATTTTGAAGACGTTTTTTCTCATGCTCTCACATAGAGACAATTATTCTCCCAACAATGCAACCATACTTTCGTTCAATTTCATACATTTTGTAAACAAAGAAAAAAAAGAACAAAAGAAAACGAAAGAAATGAGAGAAAATTGCGGTTACGGTCGACGTTTTAATTATGGGCTTAAACATTTTTGCCTGAAGTTGAAGACTCAATTCTGTTTCATCATTAAGACGTGGTGATAAGTCCTAAAGCAGGAATGTCAGCGTCATACACAAGTAAGCAAAACTCACATGTACGCTTCCGCTCTTTTATTTTGCGAGCGTAAAATGTAATAGTTTACCGCAAAACACTCTCATTCAGCGGGAAATATCGCACGGCCTGTTTTGAGGCCTCTAAACAGAAATAATATATTTATTATTTATTATCTTTGTTTCTGTTTTGTTTTATTTCTGTATTTAACATTGTACAATGATTTAAAAAAAAAAACAAATTGCTTGTGGTTTTTGTACGAGGTGTACTTGTTGTAGTATCAAGAATAGCTGTGATGAATTCGCCTTGATGTTGTGTTTATTGAGCTTCTGTAAACTTCAAATTTGAATTTTATTAAGTAGTCCTGTAGACAGCGATAACGAGCATGCAAGCGGATGAGTTTATTAAAAAAAGATAAATGATGCCATATAAAAAATATTTTATGATAAAAAAATGCATTTAATTATTTTCAATGTCTCTTATGTTTTATATTAGTATATTTATATAGGCAAGTAAAATCTTCTCTTTTTATAATTGTGGTTAATAATTATAGAATATTTTTAAACTTAATGGGGTTATTATTTGCATTAGTATGTGCAAATTAATTTTCATTGTTGACATTCGCAAAGGTATGTTGAGCACGAAATTAAAACTATTGGAAAGAATTGTATAAGGTTGTAAAAAGACATCAAATATTGTCAAGTGCTCAATTTTTCCAAAAAATAAGCAAAGTTTCTGCGAAATGCAGGTTCCAAATTAAATTTATTTAAATAATAACTAATTGTGTCTGTCCATAACTCAACATTTTTCGATAATTGTATTATTATTAATTGCTCTAAAGTCTTCATAGCAAACTATGTATGTTAATTAGGCCTCGTAATAGGCCACGCAACCGCAGATTGCTCCCGCTGGGAATGTAAGAGAAAAGAGTAATCGCACCAACAATCATTATTGACACCACTATCCTAAAGGTAGACTTAGCCGAACGTCCACGTCCCCTAACGAAATGTCTGGTCCGTTTTGTTATTTGCTTACAATGTAAACGCTTACCGAATTTAAATGTCACGTAACGGAACGTGTCAATCTGTATAAATTAGAATTTCATGCCGTCTTTACGTGACAGTTGTAAAGCAGTGATGGCCTGCTTGCAAATTAAATTGAATGCGGGTATTTTCGCTCTGTTTTTGGTACTTTTTTCCAGTATATCTATGGACTTTCAACAGAACGACTTACAATACAACATATTTCCATATATATAAATATACAAAGGCTTAGATGTACAAAATAAACAAATGCATATGCACACACAACAGAAATTAGAAATATATAAAAGGCTTTTAATGGTTACAAAATATTGTTTTGTCTATGCACATTAGGCAAATAACCATTTGCATTTTTTTGCAAATATCAAAAACGACCTATCATAGTGAGATAGTGCATAAAAAAATATGAAGTAATGTGCCTTCCTTTTTTTGCGAGCGTTTAAAAAGGTTCGGCACCGATCGCGATGAAGTTTTAGCTTATAATTTTTTTCAGTTTTACAGGAAATCCATAATTCTAACGTCGAAAGCCATGCTGGTCTTTGCATTTCGTGTTTTTTTTATGAAATGGCGATTCCTTGCATTCCAAAAAAAAAACCAAAAAAACGGTACAAGGGAAGGATACCCACCATAAAAATTGCTATACTAGCAATTTTAGCATATATACTTATTCCAAATTACCGAACTGAATTAAAACCAATTTGTGAATTTATTTGTGGAGCATGGTATGACGTTTGGTTTTCGGACCATTTTTATGATGAAAAAAAACTTTGAAATTTTAAGTCAGTCATTGGAAACATTTAATAACGCTCACAACTGTTTTCTTCGACACTGGGTCAAGAATTTTTAAACATCAGCGCAGCAATACATGCGCTGAGCGGGCGGTGAAAGTTGTTCAAGACATTTTTCCGTTCTGTAAATCAACACGAACTCTCAATTTGAAGTTTATAATGTACAACAATAATGTATAAGTTATTTAATTAAGCTTGTTTTAGTTTTTTTACTTTGTAATAAAAATTTATTTAGTTAATTATTTATTTATTTTAACTGTAAGGACTTTAAGAATAAAATTCTTTTATAGTCCAGAGGATTACATAATGAACACCACTAGTAATAGTATTAATAATATTCATGATTATAATAGTAATAACAGTAACAAAGGTAATAATAATAAGTATAATAATAATAATAACAATAATAATAATAATAAAAAAAAAAATAATAATAATAATAATAATAATAATAATAATAATAATAATAATAATAATAATAATAATAATAATAATAATAATAATAATAATAATAATAATAATAATAATAATAATAATAATAATAATAATAATAATAATAATAATAATAATAATAATAATAATAATAATAATAATAATAATAATAATAATAATAATAATAATAATAATAATAATAATAATAATAATAATAATAATAATAATAATAATAATAATAATAATAATAATAATAATAATAATAATAATAATAATAATAATAATAATAATAATAATAATAATAATAATAATAATAATAATAATAATAATAATAATAATAATAATAATAATAATAATAATAATAATAATAATAATAATAATAATAATAATAATAATAATAATAATAATAATAATAATAATAATAATAATAATAATAATAATAATAATAATAATAATAATAATAATAATAATAATAATAATAATAATAATAATAATAATAATAATAATAATAATAATAATAATAATAATAATAATAATAATAATAATAATAATAATAATAATAATAATAATAATAATAATAATAATAATAATAATAATAATAATAAT